>OY783193.1:28310749-28488409 GCA_963678675.1 Xiphydria camelus
ATATATGCATACCATAAGCTGCACATCGTTGCAATCCGATCGGACAAGGAAATGCGTAATGTGTATGCGCGTGCAGGGCACGCACGTGCATCCGACATAGCACGCAATATACTAATTGTAAGAAAAGTTCCCCTAGTGTCGAATGGCACATTATACCGGACACTAGCAATATCTTTCAAAATAAGCGTAACAAAACAAAAGTACATGTATATTATATGCGCTGATACCTTATAATTAGAGGTATCAGCGTGCATACGTACTTTTATTTCGCCACGCTTATTTTGAAAGATATTGCTACACCCTGGAAAAAGGTCAAGTTGAATACGAACCTAATAAAAAAATTTATTTAAAATGAATAGATTCATATTGAACATAAGTCTATTTGAATTTGATAAATGTTTTACTAGGTTCGTACTCAATTAAAAAGATATGCAAAACGTTTAGTTAATTCAAATAGACTTATAATCGATGTGAATAAATTCTTATTTATTTCAAACTAGGGGGCATCCGCCCCCTGCTCGCTTCGCTCGCCAACCCCCGGGGGGCTGTCGCCCCCGCGCCGCTGTCGCGTCGCTCGAATTCGACAAAACGCCGGCCAAACGGGTAGACGGCCCTGCCAACCGTGGGTGACGAATGATGTAATACAAAATTACCGTATAGTAATCTGCTCTGCTGGCTTGCAGCGCGCCGAAAGACGACCGATAGTATACTACAGCCGATTGGTGACCGATCGTACCCCATTCCACCGCTCATGAGGCGACGCAGTGTCGGATTTCTACTGAGGACGAAAGAAAGAAACCAGTCATCGATGGTCCATATCATGATACCCGTATGCTCTTTTATGCAGGCCATAGACGCTACTGTCTACCATACGGTCTGCCTGCGCAGGTCTGCCACTGTATGGTGGACCGTACGATAGACCGTAGCGTGTATGGCCGGCATTAGTTAGTTCCGTGGAGAGTGTGAAGAGTTTCTTCCAAGCGCATTCTGATAAAGAATATTTTTTGTAGTGAGAACACAGTGCTTTCACTTAATTCCGAACACCCATTTCCTACGTAAATGAGCACTGACCATTCTTTCGTGTGTATTAAGTAGGTATATATGTATGTATATAATTATATTATGGCATTATGGCAAAAACCGGTCAAAAAAAATAAACTCCTGTAGGAGTTGGTGAAGTAGGAGGAAGAGGTGGAGGTGGATGAGGAGGAAGAGAAGGAGGAGGATATAGATTGTCGTAGAGTTTTTTCTGTCATGGTAATAGAAGCAGACGCTATGTAATAATCTGCTGGGCTGTTCGACTGACTTGCAATAGACCATGAGCTACCAATATGAAACCCTCCCTCCCCCGTGGGAATTTCTGACTCACATATTTTTTGTTGGTATTGCCATCTAGTTTAAGGTTTTAGTTGTTTGCCTCTTGTCAATTACAGCATATCCCGAAAAAACATGAAAAACCACGAAAACACGGAGAAAATGACTCTTTTTCAATTAATTTTCATTTCATTAAAATTTTTCGTTGAAGAAGGTATGTTTATAAATAATATTTTGTGCAGGAATTCTTCCCTGAGTTTTTAGTTACATATTCTTCCATTTTTTATTGTAAATATGAACCTTAACACAAAATTCTCATTATGTGAATATAAACGAAAACATTCTAGTTATAATAATGAAAATTGACTTTCAACCTCAAAGTCAAATAAGAGTATTTCATTTTATAACAGCATCTGTGTAATCATCAGTCTCCTTCTTCATCCTCATGTACTATATCGGCTAAGTTAACTACTTATGGATCATATCTCCATCTTCAAACTCATCTGGATGAAAGCTTTCCTTAACGTCGGTTAATTTGTGCGGCAACGGATCCCCTTTAATCCAATCAAATTTCAGTTGTCCATTCTCCATCTTCCAGCCATGTCCCACTGTAGTTGGTAGTATGGATTTAGCGACATGTGCATTGTTCCATATATCCCCATATATCTATCCATTGAGGCATTGGTAGTTTGCACGACTGATGTGCTTTTCAAGTGAAGCTTTGCAATGCGGTAGTAGACTCAATTCGACACCTTGTGTATTTGGCAATGCAAATGTCATTGTGGGAGAGTATTTTTGTGTGAACAAATCGTACCGTAGCTTATTTATATCTGTGTATCCCTTATCACTGTACAAGCAACAGACGAATTCCTCTAGGCCTGTCTGTAACATGTCTGTAATTGTAAGTGATGATCCTAATGATGTAAGGATAGGTACGAATTTCGAAAACTTCCAATTTAGATTTTACTGACAACTTTCCATGACGAACAAATGAACTGGTAGTGTCGCATCCGGATAATGCATGTATATTCAACATAGCATGGCTCGTTGTTACACCTAAATCCCGAGAAATGATGGTGACATTAATGACCCTTCGTTTGTTTCTAGTTCCTGTATCAAACAGTAACACGTTTTCAATTTCGTTGGCGTAACTTAACAACAACATAAAAACATCTGTGTCTGGTGATCTAATTCTAGGCAAATTGTCTTGACAGGATTGAGAAGCATGAAAGCAATGTAATGTAGTTTTAGTATCCGCCTCCTCTTGTGAAGAGCATAGCTCTTCTTGTATCGTATAATTCACAGTTGAACCGTCTTCGCTAGTAAACAACATGCACTGATCATTATGTGATGAGTAAAGATTTCTACCATGAAAATAGTGGGCATATATGTCTTGTTTCCATTCATTATGTAGAAGGTTAACAAGTTGTTCCTTGTTTTTGCCATTACTGAGGAATTTTTTCCAATCCCGAGGAATCTTGGTCTTAGGTATCTCCACGGCCCCTTCTTAGTCCCTCAATGTTTTTAATAGATACATCTGCGTAAGTATCCGTCACGAAATCTATCCTCTTGCATTTTGGAAAGCGGCTTAAGAATATCTCGGCGAGCTCACTAAAGGTTTCTGGAATATTACTGAGAGCTTGAAAGTAAGCCATGCCATCAATCATATAAATGCATTCTTCAACCTTAGGAGGTTCATTTACCGCACCCTTAATCTCCAAAGCATGGAGTAGTTTGGCCTTGTCTATTTTTGTAGGACATCCATCAGCAGTTGCTAATGCCCATGGTACTGGTCCTAATGGGTAGGATAACAGCATCTCTAGGCTAATTTGACGTTCCTGGGACAGGAGCAAAGCTCGACCAAAAATATTTCTTTCTGCTCTTATCTCAACTAATCTGTTTTGAGAGGACGTAACAATTATCTTCTCTTGAATACTCTTAAAAGTTTTAAGCTTTTGTCTCTTCAGTGGTTCATGAAATTTTTTATTCTTTAAAATAAATCTGTCTTGTAGGAAAGTGTTGTAGGCAGCTTTCCTCGGAATATATACATTGAGTAAATCTTCTTCCACCGATTCAGGTGCAGGCCTTCCAGATGATAAACAGAACAGAGAATCCTTGTCGTCAACTTCAAATGGATTGATATATTACTCAATAGCTTCAAAATTACTTTCAAGACACTTTGCTCATTTCGTTTCATTTCTCCTATTTGCATGTCTCGGTGAGAGGAATCTGATGTATGTAACATACTTGCTTTTTCAAATGCCAATTCTACATATTTAGCACGTTCATACCTTGTAATACACCATCGTGCATATGCCCGGAAAGGACCCCGCACTATTTTAAGGTAAAATGGGTTTCATTCACGGAATCTAAAAACTATATAGACTTGTATGTTAGGTCATCCTGATCACAAAAATCCTTGGCATAAAAAATTCTACCGACAGGATTTCGAGATATCTGCCGATGAAATGAAAGAGTGCCCTATCAAAATAATTCTTGAATATGAGTTTCGGCAACCTATAATGGCCCAGCCAGACGTGTATTAACACCCAATGACGTTAAAAAACAATGGTTTATATGTATGCCGTATTATACATATGTATATGGACATGTATATATATATATACAGGGTGACGCAAAAGTGCGGCAACGGTCCAGTAGTTTTTCGTGAAAAACGTTATAGACAAAAGTTACTTGGGTTTGAGGCTGACATTGTTTCCACATTAAACCACCCCTCACCCCTTCAGCCCTTCGTGAAGGGCTGTCTAAAACATTTTTTTATCCAGGGCCACCCTGACACTTCAAACGACTGTTGTCAAAAATCGTATTCTGCAACTTCATGCACTTATTCATGCCTCAACGATAGCTTTAAGATAAAAAACAGGAGACGAATAGTGATTTGTAGAATTGCATGTACTTTTTTCCATTCTTGTTCGGTATTCCTCACCACCCAAGGGGTTCCGAACCAGGTGCGCTAGCTTTTTTAAAGTAACAAAAAATATAAACCATTAAATAAAAAACATAATCTACTTTCTATGAATATCAATAATACACCCTTTTCTTTGTATTAGCTTTTTATTGTTTTGATTTGTTAAATGTTTATTTTTTGATCAGAGTCGGGGTAATTGAACGCGACCTTATAAGAAAGTAGATTATGTTTTTTATAATTAAAACTATGATAACAAAACATGAGCTATTTAAAGTTAAATAGATCAGTTGATAAGCAATAAATAGTGACTGAAGTATTTGGTGCCTTTTTGTCTTCTTTGTTAGCATAATCTTCTATAAACTATGAAAAAACTATTTATGAAAAAGTTTCATTAAACAGTTTTTCCTGTTTTTTCTTATTTTGTGCGCCATTCGTGTTTTCGGACGAAATCGCTTTCTCGCTCCTGACTAGATTAGCTGACCTGTGTTTGCGTGGATCCATGTCGCCATCTAGCGGCACGCCATCTAGCGGCACGCGGGGGGGACTTCTTTCGTTCGTACCGTGGGCGAGTGACTCCGCCCCTTCCTCCGTCCCATATACTTCCGCAAGCACTATTTTGCGATTAATGGCTGCCTGGCGGACACTACGGTCACTGCGGTCACTCATTGTGGACCACCCACTAATCAGACTTACTGAGTCTCCTGCATCGTATGCGTCCCTTCCGCCGTCCTCTGGGGCCTCGACGTCGTCCTCTCTCTCGCTTTCCCCTCACGCCGTAGCCTGCGTCGTCATCCTTGCTGGCGTACGCTACACGTGGCCACCTCTCGCCCCCAATTCTTTATCTCCCACGTTCTCTGTTGAGTCACTTTTGCTCCGATTTACTGTGGATGTCACTAACTTTTCCACGTTTCCCTCCGCTGACAGAGTCTTATCAACCTTCAGGTTTGTTGTACTGCCGGGTGGTGCTCCAACAGAGTTGGTGCGACGTATGCTGTGTCTCGCGCCTGCGCAAGCCTTCCCCTGCCCCACCCCCCGCATCATTAACCTCAAGGTTTTCGGTTGGCACAAAACTATCGCCAAAAAACCACTTCTACTGCGCCTGATGGTCAAGATAACACTTCCACAAGCAAAGCGTATACTAGGGCAGTCTCACGACACTTTTAAGCTCGAAAATCCGGGAAGGATCAACCACTTTTTCCTTTCGTACGGCAACGGTATAGAAACGCGTCTGTTCGCCTCCACAGCTAGCAGAGCTCTCCCCATCACTAAAGTATTTTGTGCCTTTGTCTTCTTTATTAGCGTAATCTTCTATAAACTATAAAAAAACTATCTATATAAAAGACTCATCAGACAGTGAGTGAAAAAAGTTCTCACCTTTTTTCTTATTTGGTGCGATGTTTCTTCTTCATTCATCTAATCTACTTTCTATGTATACAATAGTGCAATTTTTCTTTGTATGGTCTTTTGAGCTGGCGTTCAAAGACTCTAATTCTGAAAAAAGACCATCTAACAAATCAAAACAATATTAGAAACTGATTTTCTCTTTCTTCTTCGTCATGTTCGGAGTCCAATATCACTGTTGCGCTTGTGAACGCATAATACGACACATTAGAGTATGTATCTCTGGTGAAGAAAACGCTCAGAAACTGGATGTGGCCCTTAGACGGCGAGATGAAGCCGGTAGACCCCCTATTGACTATAATCAAAACGTTTACATCTGTTCACCTTGTAATGTTTCCATAGTCAGAGAATTACAAGAAATGGCAGCTGATCCTGACTGCCTGAGATTGAACGTTTTGATCCAAACATCATCCTTTACATGTTTCATTTGTAATGCAGCCCACGATTTGCACAGGTTGTCTATTAATTGCAGAACTGATATTTTTCTCAAAAGGAACATATATGTCAGCGAAAATACTAAAACTTGTACTCGACATTTAAATGATGAGGGCTTCCTTCTAGATATTTTCATGGATGGCTTCAGATTTGTAAATCGTCCTTATAAGTTGGCAGGTCGTCAGTTAGGGTCATTCTTGGACAGTTTACACTTGTCTGTTGCGCAAATACGAGATTCCCCCTACTCAAGTGAGAAAGATTTCACTGATTCAGAGTTTTCAGTTATTTCTCCCATAAGGAAGGACCAATTCAACGATTTGTACAGTTATTGCCAACATCCTGTAGAAGTTGGTAATCAGTGCAAATACATTAAAAAAAAGGACCTTCTGGCTTTTTTAAGGGAAATACGACACGGAATCAGTGATGATCTTATAAAAGTTATGTTCAAATATTCTACTCGCGTGAACGTCAGCGACAAAATATCATTAATAAGGAAGGCTCTTCAGAGAATATTCGTGCCTCAGAATATTGGTTTGAATACTTTAACTCGAGATCAATATATACGCAGACACGTAACAAACTTCTCAAATGCATTACTGAATCCAAATCCAATAGTACCTTGTGTTATTGCATTTATCGACTGCACTTATCTCTACATCCAAAAAAAGCTCTAACACTTCCAGGTACTGCGAAATTCTTATAGTATGCACAAAGGTCGCCACCTTATCAAACCATCCATGATTGTAGCACCAGATGGATACATTCTGGATATCCAGGGACCTTACTTTGCCAACAGTGCTAATAATGACGCTCGAATCCTAATTAATGAGTTCAATAGGAATGGCCAGGCTATGAGAGAATGGTTTCAAGATGCAGATGTTATCGTTGTCGATCGTGGATATCGCGATGCAGTCCACATGCTTCAGCAGCTTGGAATACAAGTTAGAGTGCCGGCTTTATTACAGCGGGGCGAACGACAATTTACCACAGAAGCTGCAAATAACACACGACTTATCACTAAGTTGAGGTGGATAGTAGAAGCGCGCAATGGACTCATGAAGTCACTTTTCAAGTTCTCCCAAGATGTAATTGCCACCGCGCATCTTCCAAATATCCGCGACTTTTTGTTGATAGCCGGTGCAATTATTAACAAATATCATGACCCAATAATTCTCCAAGATGGCACAATTGAAATAGCTGAAAGGATGTTGGAAATAGCAAGATTACCCAATGTCGTATATGGAAAAGTTCTGGCTGAAAATCTTGAACGAAAGAGAGGTCGCTGGCGACCGTTAACCGCAATAGACCTTCCGGAATTCCCACGGCTGGATATTGATGCACTGAAAGAATTGACCTTCGGTGTATTCCAAGTAAACTTACCGTGAATGAAACCCATTTTACCTTCAAATAGTGCGGGGTCCTTTCTGCTGTAACCCACTATGCCGCCGGTGCATTTGGCATATCAATTGATTGTCTGTTCTATTGTGATGTCAATAGAATTTCTAGAACTTGGAACTTGTGATCTACAGACGCTATTAAGGGGTATGAATCGACCTTCCGAATTCCGTCGCTCAATGCGACGGAACACTGTGGTTTTCCACGTTTTTCCGGGATATGCTGTAATTGACAAGAGGCAAACAACTAAAACCTTAAACTACATGGCAATACTAACAAAAAAATATGTGAGTCAGAAATTCCCATGGTGGGGGGAAGGGGGGGGGGGTATACATGAGCCTTCGCTCTACAACGCCGGCCAAACGGGTAGACGGACCTCTGCTCGACTGGCTTGCTCCGCACCGATCGACGATCGATAGCATACTGAATCCGATTGGCGGCTGACGTGTGGTGGGGGGGACTCGGTTGGTGGGAGGACGCCGCGGTAGGCGATAGGTGGACCGATGCGTCAGTGGGCGATTGGTGGGGTTGGTTTCGGATAGTTCGGTCGGTCGTCGATCCGAAAAACTATTTTATGGGCTATGTACACGTGGGCGGAGACTTCTGGCCATGAGCTAGTAGCGCCCGTAGTGGCTAACTGTGGAAACACGCACCCCGAAGTTTTGATAAAATTGAATGGATATCTGTAGTTATCGTTGAATATAATGAATTTGTACTATGCTATGTAAAATGCAGAAAATATGTTCGGTGCAGATTGAATTTGAGATAATTTAGATATAAACTACAACATTCTAGTTGTAGTAGTTATCGTGAAATGTTCATTTGAATGTCAGCTGTTGCCCGTATTTGCCGTAATCGCATGCGTTTGAAGTTTGACATTAGCTAAGCTAAGCAGCGTTGGTGTCACTGATTCATTTCTGTTTTTAAGATGTCAAAGCGATCACCTGGTGATAAGTGTTGTGTGGTGGGCTGCAAGAATAACTCTTTTAATGCCCCGGGTACAAAGTTTTATAGTTTTCCGAATATCGCGTACAAAATCGAGCAGCGAAGGAAATGGATCAAAGCAGTCGGAAGAGAAAGGTAAATAATTTTTCCGACAGCTGAGGACTAAATCGGTTCTTATCAGAAAGAAATGCTAGAGACAAATTGTAATAATAGCAGGTACCTAGGACAGAAAAGCTTTACACGACGCATTTAACAGCGGTCAACATTGTTTTACAATTGAGGTTAGGAATCAATGTGTAGATTGGTTACAATTTCCGTGTGTTTAATAGGGAAATGCGCCCTGTCAAAAATATTGCAAGCAGCTTTTCATGCTGAAAATTCTTAGGAGTAACATTATTATTATTATTTGTCCTATTTGTTTTTTATAAAATAGGGACTGTTTTATTAAGCTGTCGGCTCTCGACGTGACATTTGTTTGTTGTTTACGTCCATACTAATTTCATTAATTAGGTATTATTTTTATCTGCACAATATTTATAGGGCTGATGGAACCTTGTGGGAACCCAACAAGCGGTCTCGCATATGTAGCCAGCATTTTATTGGGAAAAAAAAATCAGATCATCCCTTAAGCCCCAGTTTTGTACCGAAGATTCTTCCAGAGAAGTTCTATGGGCGACCGAATCGCAGTAAAGAATATTGGCAACAAGCTAAAGAAAGGTACGAAAACATTGGTGTCTTATATATAATTAAATTTTTAAAATACAACAATTGGCATTGCTTGCAGATTTGATAGAGTACAAAAGGTACGGGCAGTAGTAGACAAAAAATGTAAGGCAGTAGTGGAAGAAACTGAAGTGGAAAATGATGTTCGCTTGAGGATCGAAAGTACATATGTGACAAATGAAAAAACTCACTTTGTCTCGCAACCAAAATTTGTTGATCAAGGTGTGCAAGCATATTTTCCGGAGGAACCCTTCCATTGCTCGGTGTTCGTGTGTAATCGAATTTACATGAATGGCATTGCTGAGGCCGAAACACAGGCAAACATTCCACCTCATCTGAGCTGCCGAGAACGCCTTACGCCGAGGACAGACTTAGTAGACAAAAGTTGCGGAAACAATAGTAGCATGGAATGTGTTGATCGAGCAGTCGGTCCCGATCTCGTTGATTGTGATGATAGCTCGTTATTAAAATGTTCAAACGGGTTTCACGGCATCAAATCACTTGAAGACGATCAAGATTTGATTGATCTTGCCGGTGTAAATTTTGAAACATTTGGCATTTTGTTGAGGATTGTAGAAGATAGCAAAGGTGTTAAAATTTCAAAGGAAAATCGGTTGTTGATATTTCTCTTTAAAATGCGCCTTGGATTAACATTTTTTGCAATAGGTGTTTTGTGTTTGGAGTGCACAGAAATACAATATCGCGAATTTTTCATTCCACGTTGCAACATTTAGCTCGCGCATGCAAACATTTTGTACCGTGGCCATCAAAAGAAGCCGTTACCGCAACAATGCCACCCGTTTTCAAATCTTTGTATCCCAATTGTAGGGTTATCATAGATTGCACTGAGTTTACAGTGGAGCAGCCACCTGAGGTTCATCAACGCGTTTTTTTTTACTTCCACTACAAAAAAGGCTTTAAAATTAAAGTGCTTGTTGCATGTACCCCGAATGGTTTAATTTCCTTTGTGTCAAAGTGTTTTGGGGATCGAACAAGTGATGCACAAATAACTACTCAAAGTGGCTTTTTGACATTTTTGGAACCAGGGGACGAAATCAATGAACAAGGCCGGAAAAGGAGTATTACTTGTCATGCCTCCTTTTCTTCGCGACTCTACATTTTCATCCGACGAGGTAGAGGAAACTGAAAAGGTCGCTAGTGTTCGTGTTCACGTGGAGCGCATCATGCAACGTATCAAAACCTACCGGATTACGTCGAAGTTTTCAATCAAAGACTTGCCATATGTTGATGATATTATATTCGTAACTTGTGTTTTAGTAAATTTGCAACCACCCATCTTTAAGGGCGATGGTGTAAACGACCTTTAATCTTAATAATCTTATCTATACTGTAAGTTATTCGCATGTCGTTACTTTCGCAACGAATGACCAATGTTTTCATGCAAAATGTGCACGTTAATATTTGTTTTTTTGTACATATATATTTTGGTGATAATAAAGGAAATTACGCAAATGTAATGTAATGTTGAGAACTAAAAATGTGTATTAGGTCTTTATCTCATAACTGAAAATACAAATTAAGTATATAACATTTATAAATTATTAAACAACTTGGTCAAAACAACAATATAACTAATGCAGTTCGTCAATTGAACAAAATACAATCTTACAATGTAACAGGTTCTTTGGCAGATGCAACACTAGGTACATACATTTATATCGCGTAATGACAAATCAAACTTCTATTTCAGCACATTAATATATTTGACCAGTTGCATTGTGGAAAAGACGGTTAGCGACATGGTACGCGCTAGGTCGGTGGCGATCACTCTTCTCTTAATTCATTTTCGAGGTTTTCGTTGGTTAGAGCAGGTAGATAATGTGCAAAATAAAAAGACTCCAACTTTGGAATAACACTTTTCAAGAACAAATCGTTGCGGTGAACTTCAACCACAACACTACCAACTGGGGAATAAACATATAAGTCGCAAATATACAATCCTGTAACATACATCTGAATCTGACATTGCGTATAGTATTCGCTAGACTTCGCAAGCTCAGTCATTCCATTTAGCTTTTTGATGTGAAACATCTTATGCCGCGCTTCGGGGGTGAGACCGGCTGCTCGTGAAACGTCGCTGGAGTGGCTAAATACGCTAAGGCCAGGCGAACGTTGAACATTGCCTCTATATCTATATCTATTCTATATATAGATATATAGATATATAGATATAGAGGCAACGGTCACCCTGCGTCTCCTCACTGAACTCCGTCCCAACGTTCGCCTGGCCTACTCGGGACGCATCGGCTCTCTCCGCCACGACTCGATGGTCCCCTTTCACCGAGCCCTAGCTTAACCACTTACTACTACACGCTCACTGTATCGGTGTACGAAGCAGAATTTACCCTCATTAATGAAAGCATGAGGATTGATTGATCATTGGTTAGCACGTTTAAAAATAACATTTAAATACCGTTTGTATAGGAAAATTGTTAGATGTGAAACATCGAAATTCTTCTTTGTAGAAAGTATGCGATAGGAAGGATGGACCACGCATCCGTTGAAAGAATACGTGCGCCAGTGCGCATTTGTATTTATGACTGTGATACCATTAAACGGTACGAATCGTTGTGTCGAATTCCGTTTATCGCCAGACGGAACAGCGACTGATGGCAGAGTTAAGAGAGAGTAAACTAAATGCGCTTTTTGAATTAGACACAACGGTTTGTACCATTTAATAGTATCACAATTATAAATACAAATGCACACTGGCGAACGTGTTCTTTCGTTTTCAGCTAGATTTACTCAAGTGGACACAGCATTGAGAACAATCTAGCGAGAGTTAGTCTAGAATCTCGGTTGAGAAAAATAAATCTAGCTAGATTGCAGTGGATACCGTATGTATCATGCCAAAATAAACAAGCAGATATACCGACATTGCCGAAACTTTACCGACGGTCAAGAATTTTATAGTTAGAGTTGGCTTGAGAAGAGTGCGCTGTGTGTGCTGCGTGAGAGCGAAAAGTGTCAAACGTCTGATTTCCCGATAGCTGTCAATTCGGAAAATCGAAGTATCGAATAATAGACGAAACACTTCGATCTCTTGAATTAACAGCTATCGGGAAATCAGACGTTTGACACTTTTCGCTCTCACGCAGCACACACAGCGCACTCTTCTCAAGCCAACTCTAACTATAAAATTCTTGACCGTCGGTAAAGTTTCGGCAATGTCGGTAATTCTGCTTGTTTAATTTGGCATGATACATACGGTACACGATAAAAATTTACTGCCAGAGAAATTTCAGTCTATTTGACCGGCTAAATAGATAGTAACTCAGTCTAGCGAGAGTGATAGGCGCCGGGTCGCAAGCGAAGGGCCTCGACCGCGTGCTCAGATTTCAGGAGCCTCACGGAAGGCAACAGAAACCCTATGCCTTTTATGCTCTCCTCGGACAAAGTGCAGACCCGCAATAATTTCGACTATTGCGGTGCACGTGTACTTCTTCGGGGATAGCACCAACCGAACAGCGCTGAATCTGCATACTCTCCCGGCGCCAATTTTCATGCTCCAGCTCGGTGGTTTCGAAGAATTTCCTTCTCCCACCATACATAGAAAAGTCACATCGATATAGGTCAAGAGTTCCTAAATAATGAGATAATAGTAATTGAAACTTCTTCGCTGGCAAGTAGGTTTAGCCTCATATGGTACGTTGTGTGTACAATCTATAATACATCACGATTGTAAATAGATATTTGTGTGATAAGTCAAAGAAACATATGAGGCTAAACTTATTCACCAGGAAAGGAAATTTAATCGCCATTATCTTATTATCTATGAACTTTAGGCCCACATCGATGTAAGATACTTTATTGTAGATAAAAGTACGTGTGTGTATAATAATATATAATATAAAACAGTTTTTATAGAAAAATTGTTAGATGTGAAACATCGAAATTCTTCTCTGTAGAAAGTATGCGATAGGAAGGATCGACCACGCGTCCGTCGAAAGAACACGTGCGCCAGTGCGCATTTGTATTTATGACTGTGATACTATTAAACAGTACCGATGGTAGAGTTAAGAGAGAGTAAACTAAATGCGCTTTTTGAATTAGACACAGCGGTTCGTACCGTTTAATAGTATCACAGTCATAAATACAAATGCGCACTGGCGCACGTGTTCTTTCGACGGCCGCGTGGTCCATCCTTCCTATCGCATACTTTCTACAAAGAAGAATTTCGATGTTTCACATCTAACAATTTTTCTATAAAAACTGTTTTATATTATATGTTTTTTAAATAACGCACTTTAAATGTTTGACTGTCTTCGTCATAAACCGGCGTTTTGCTACAAGATATTGGACATTTAAATTCTACCAATTTAACAGCACACCCATCTTCAATCACAACGCCATCGACCGAAATGCTCAACCACGGCTGCTTGGGAGATACAAAAAGTCCAATGCATAAAACCCGGACGTTAAACATTTTCTCATATTCGTCGCGAGCTTTACCTTCATTTTTGTGTCCATATTCCAAATTTTTATGTTTTATAATTTTCGGATTAAGAAAGTCGTTTATTAAACTATAAAAGGATTTCTTACAACGCATTTTAATTTAATGCGCTTTGGAACTAGCGGTAATTCTACATTTTCTCGCATCAAACCATTTTTCACATTTGCTCTGAGCCTCCGCATCAACACACAACTGAATAATTTCTGGCACACTTAAAAATACATTTTGCTCATAATAAATTTTAGCATTTTGATTAACAAAAACTACATCTTCGCCAAAACTTTCACTATTTTCTAACGTGTTGACAAAAACCATACAACAAACTTCTATGACTCCTCTTCTTTTTGTAAGTTCTGTTTCCAATTTCAACTTTGCGGCATCTGTAGCATGTTGTCGTGCCTCCGTAGCTCGATGCTGTTCTTCTGCGGTGCGATTTTCCTCCAAAAGAATGGATCGAAGAGGACATCGCTGGTTTTTTTACATCGTCGTAGGTTATATTGTACGGCAAAACATCTTTCCTCTGCCCTTTTTGAGGAAACAACTTTGACACCTCAATTCCTTTGGAATAAATTTCGTTGACAAGTTCTTTTGGGGATGGTTTTCCCCACCTTCGCTCGAAACTTGTTTTTGACTCGCTACGGTAATTATTTATTCGATAGATTAAGGCGTTAATGTGTTTGGAACGCTTCCTTGCGCCCGCAACACAAGTACAGCTGCACTCGACGATGTGGCGATTGTCATTAAGCTAAAATCATCAAAATTAAATGGTAACTATTTGCAACGTTGTAAACATATGTTTCCAATAGCTATGTACACACAATAAATACCTTCAAATCAACTTTATAAGGCACTTTAGATACCGATGTTTGACGTACACATTCGCAGGTGATCAACCTCTCATTGTTCTTTACAGACCCTTCTACTTTTGAAACGTGACAATGTGCAAGCAATTTTCCCCGCTCATCTGTTTTTTCTTAAACACAATGTCGTGGGTTATATTCGAAAATCCTGTTTTCAAAATAACATCCATAACCTGCCAGAACCAAATTAACCAATTGATTACGTACTTCCGATTTCATTGTGATATATGTAGGACATTTCCACTACTTTATTGAAAAAAGATTTACCTTTCAGATATGTATGGTTCACCAAACTAACAGTACCACTTTAAACAACAAAAATTAATTAAAAACTGCATTCGCCGTATATAGATATTGGGGGTAAACGTTTCGGCCATCCGCCGTTGGCAGCGCCACTCGTACTCATGTACGTAGCCCATAGAATAGAGAGAAGAGATAAATTTTTTCTATTAGGCTCGTATTTAACTAAATCTTTTTTTCTCAATGTAGGTACTAGGTATCGACCGGCGCTAGGGGATTCCCCCTACATACCATTATATCAAGAGACACGGTAGTGTCTCGCGGCATGTTCATTCAAGTCGTCAGAACGACGCCGCCAGCGCTGTCGCCGCGAGCACCCGTGTATCTTTACAGGAAAAATATCTGCCCCTTTCACCCCTCAATTTTAAAATCGAATTTTCTCAATAAATATACGGTTATAACCAAAATTATGCTTAGTTACGCCATATAAATCGACTATTCTCTATCGATAGAGACCAGAGTAAATGTTGTAAGTTACATATTAACAGATATTTTTCCTTAGCAACGCGAAGCCACGCCCCTCGCGCCTCGAAAGTCGAGAATCCGATTTCTCGGGCAATATATATATGTCAAAATCTCACAAAAATTCCGCCTGTCTTCGGCGATATTCGGCCATGGTCGGAAATGTGTACACAGATGCGGCCACACGCATACGCCATCAAAAATGTATGTGAGAGTGTTTGAGAGAATATATTCCTTGAATGTTTAGTTGTTTTTCAAAATTAATAAAATATTTCCATTCGCGAAACGATTTCCCTCGCATTTTTTCGATCCTCGGACAAGCTTGTTAATAAAAAGTAAAAATTCAGTGTAATCGGAGTAGTGAATCTCAATAGTGGTGAATGTGACAGACGCTCTGACAGCTAGCTATTATCAAATCGTTTGGATTTTTTTTAAATAATCAAGATAGTGCACGGAAGCAGTGTCATATTTCTCTGGTTGTTGGTGCATGAAGAGCAGGAAAGGAGACATCTGTATCTCGGAAGAAGTGGCATCAGATAAGTTACTTTCTAACTGACTGTCTTAACCTCATTTTCATCCCTTATACAGAACAAATAACTTTGTGGTTATTCTATTTTTTGTTTTCATCGCCATACGAGAACGGGACGGATTGACGGAAATTTGATTTTTCTTCGCAGTCAAAAATCAACCTAGGTAGAAAAGAATTCTCTAGAATTGCGGTACAATGCCACGGTATGAATATCAGGTTCTACCGACATGACATGCTTCGACAAGGTCTGTATCAACTTTAGCGGTATATTGGGGGCACTGCACTAATCCTGTGGCACATTATTCTATCTGGGAAAGCATATTATTATGGTAGTACAGCTGTACAGCGTTCCGATAATATACCGTCTTCCCGTACTGACAGTATACATGCATTTTTTTTACCTCCAATATATGCCGGAATTAAAAATCTCTAGAACTCTGCGGTACAATGCCACGGTAGGAATATCAGGTTCTACCGACATGACATGCTTCTACAAGGTCTGTATCAACTTTAGCGGTATATTGGGGGCACTGCACTAATCCTGTGGCACATTTCTCGATCTGGGAAAGCATATTATTTTGGTAGTACAGCTGTACAGCGTTCCGATAGTATACCGCCTTCCCGTACTGACAGTATACATGCATTTTTTACCTCCAATATATGCCGGAATTAAAAATCTCTAGAACTCTGCAATACAATGCCACGGTAGGAATATCAGATTCTACCGTCATGACATGCTTCGACAAGGTCTGTATCAACTTTAGCGGTATATTGGGGGCACCGCACTAATCCTGTGGCACATTTTTGTATCTGGGAAAGCATATTATTATGGTAGTACAGCTGTACAGCGTTCCGATAATATATAATTGGAACTTTTGATAATACGAAAGGGGGAATATATCGATAAAGAAAAGATAATAAAATTATTACTTCATTATTGTAATCCAATTCTATCGTATCTCCTACTTTTCTGCCACGGCTTTCCCAGATAGAAAAATGTGCCACAGGATTAGTGCCGTGCCCCCCAATATAATGCTAAAGTTGATACAGACCTTGTCGAAGCATGTCATGTCGGTAGAATTTGATATTCCTACCGTGGCATTGTACCGCAGAGTTCTGGAGATTTTTAATTCCGGCATATTAGAGGTTAGTATAATACGAAAAAGGAAATATATCGACAAAGAAAAAATAATAACAAAGTAGTTACTCCATTATTGTAATCCAATTCCATCGTATTCAGTATTTTTCTGCCACGACTTTGATTGTTGATACTGGATGGATCAACCAATAAATTTGATTTTTCTTCACTATCAGCAATTAAAGTCGTGGCAGAAAAATAAGTAATACAATGTTATTTGATTACAATAATGGAGTAACTTCTTTATTATTATTTTTTCTTTATCGATACATTTCCTCTTTTGTATTATACTATCACACACAAGTTCCAATTTATATACCGACCTGTGTCAAACGTGAAGTGTACGTGTACCTCACTTCTATTTCATCTCTTCTTCGCCTCTAGTGTAACGATGGAAATTACAAAATATTATATCTTTTCTGTATGTAACAACATATACCGAATGTCCTCTGGCAAAAATTCCTGATTTTGGATTTCCCTGACATTTGGCTGGAAGTGGTTGGCTCTTGGCTTTAAGAGTTGGCTTCGGGAGAGTGCGCTGCGGTCTTACGAGCTGAGCGAAAAGCGTCAAAAGTCTGATCTCCCGGTACCTGTCAATTCGGGAGATCGAAATCGTTAATTTGTAAATAATGATTACTAATATGTAGAAGTGGTAAGAAATAATCATTCGGGTTTCTTCGATGATATTCCCCAAGTGTTTAAAAACCGGTGTCCGATTTTTGCCAATAACTGTTGCTTCAACTTCCAGTGATATTATTAAGTATTACTGCAGAACGAGTAGGTTAGAAGATTTTCATGAAGACTCATGATTTTCTGATATGTCATCTCGTACTGGTGCAACTGAAGCGGATCTAGCTCGTGTCCTGTCCGTAAAAAGATGACTCGATGGACATTGGAGAATGACAGACTTGTTACCGAGCGCCTATTACCCACGGTACATTAATTGCAATACGCGCTTCTCGTTTCAACTATTTTCCAGCGTTAAATAACTTTTACTTCTTTCAAGCTAATAACCTTTTATGAACTGTTCGTGGTAGGAGGCAGCGATCAATAATAGCGACTCGTCATAGACAAGTGTGCCGAACTACTACTGCGATATTGTGCCCAAGCTCACGGTCTATTCTGCGATTAACGTTAACATAATCGTGATTATGCTCGGGTGATGGGTATTCCAAAAGAGGTAAAGTTGATACTAAACATCGGACGCTGTAAGCTGACTTGCTAGTGTATGCTTCGCAACTGGAACATCATCGCAGGAATAATTTGTCTACGATTAGTCACAATCATTGATTGCTGCCCCCTACGATCAACAATTCGTACAAGAGGTAAATACTTTGAAAGAAGTGAAAGTTATTTAAAGCAGGAATAGTGGAAATGAAAAGCGCATATTGCAATGAAAATACCGTGGGTGAAAGGGCTCGGTGATAAGTTCGACAATGGCTGATGTCGATCGATTCATTTTCTTCAGGATAGGACAGAAGTTACATCCTCTTTGTTTGCACCTTATGAAAGGGGACATGCAAGAAAACTGTCAAAAACTTCATGAAAATCTTGTAACCTACTCGTTTTGCAGTAATTACTTACTTAATCGCTGGAAGTTGAAGCCACAGTTATGGACACCGATTTTTAAACACTTGGGGAAACTCATCGAAGAAACCCGCGAATAATTATTTATCACTTCTACACATTATTCAGTATTATTTACAAATTAACAATTTCGAGGTTAGAGACTTCGATCTCCCGGCTACCGGCAGATCGACAGCTACCGGCGGATCAGAGGCCCCTTTCTCGAACTCGCTCGTATCTTTGCGTGCAC
This sequence comes from Xiphydria camelus, assembly GCA_963678675.1. NCBI lineage: Eukaryota > Metazoa > Arthropoda > Insecta > Hymenoptera > Xiphydriidae > Xiphydria > Xiphydria camelus. Next base: position 28,329,471 of record OY783193.1, read on the forward strand.
GCATCTTAGCGAATAGACCAATCAGGATCAAGTATTCCGTATCAGGGAACGTATACGCATCTTAGCGAGTAGATCAATCAGGACCCCCACCACAACGGAATACCTGATTGGTCTATTCGCTTAGATGCGTATACGTAACTTTGCGAGTGACTTGAGAAATTTATTTACGAGTAAAGAGTCAAAATTTCAGCGGTGCATGCAAAAGGATTTCTTAAAACTATTCCAACGTCTCGAGTTAATATGTAACAACATATACACTGTCATAATTAGTATCTTTACATGTGATGAAACAATTCGTCACGGTTATTGGAAGAGTATACTTATTGTTAGAGTTAAAGCTAAATTGTCTACATGGATTTCTGAAGACGACCAAGATATAAGAAAAATCCGATGGCCTGTAAATTCGAAAGCGGTATGTTTTATTTCTCCAAAATACTAAAGCAAAGTGAAAAATATAAGGGCACTCTAGTTTATAAATCCCTTTCAAAATATCACGAGAATAAATCAAAAGTAACGTGGTTATAATTAATTAGCTCGTATCGGTATAAAATGTGAGATTTTAATTTGGTGGTAATAAAAAGCTATTCTCCTACATGTAGGTACGTATTCTCCTCATGAATAAATTCCAAAAAGTAATGAAATCCCCCCACAAAAACAGATTCTCTGTAAAAAAAGGCGGCATGTTCATTCAGTGCCAACAAAAATTGATACGTAAAATACTCTCCAAAAAAGATTTGAAATCAATTAAGATCGCCATGTTCAAGATTTATGTATAAAAAGTAAAAGGCATCATTTGAAAGGAAAATTATTGTAACTCGTTACTAAAAAATTCGACTAACAAAATTTAGGTATAAACAAATTTTCATAAAAAAGAACTTGCCGCGTTTTTTCCTTCAAAATAAAAAATATACAGAGAATTACGTTCGATGTTTATGCACTTATGAGAGAGATTTTAAATAAATTCATACACTTATATGATACCACCAGTATACCGAACGTCGCACGAGAAACCGATCAGGCGGGGGCCTTCTGAATTTCTCTGAATTTGACTTCGGCAGTGCAATTTATGAATCACTCTAGCACCGTCCAAGCACTGCAAATTATTCGGTATAGTGGACAAAATATGAAAACTTAAACGCGGCAAGTTCTTTTTTATGAAAATTTGTTTATACCTAAATTTTGTTAGTCGAATTTTTTAGTAACGAGTTACAATAATTTTCCTTTCAAATGATGCCTTTAACTTTTTATACATAAATCTTGAACATGGAGATCTTAATTGATTTCAAATCTTTTTTGAAGAGTATTTTACGTATCAATTTTTGTTGGCACTGAATGAACATGCCGCCTTTTTTTTACAGAGAATCTGTTTTTGTGGGGTAACTATACACTGAGAGAAAAAGAATGTTTCAAAGCATAGCAATCAATCCCAGAAAGTATGGGGGGAAATTCCAGGTAAGAAATGTAACGATGGGTTAGTTGTGAATTCGGTTAAATACTCTACTGTACACAGAGAAAAAGAATTAGATGAATCTACTATGAATTACTAGCGGGATCGCAATTATTTATTTACTTCAATTTGATCTTTTTCCATATTAATTTGATATTTCTTCCTTACAATCTGTGACCTCGCAAGTAATTTTCAGTAAATCCTACTAATTCTTTTTCTCTGTGTATAGAACTTGAAATTACAGGAAATCACAGCAGACGATGCGCTCTCAGCGATATGAAACTGTACTGCACAGAAAAAATATGTCATAGAATTTACAAAAGCCAATTTGATGTTACGATAACTACAGCTTTAGTAAAAATTACAGTAAAACTTGTAGAAGTTGCAAGCGTTGCTGTAATTTTTACCAAAATTGTAGTTATCGTAATAATAAATCAATAATCTCGGTCGAGATTAACGAATTAATAAAACCGTCCCACAGTCCGACCGACCCTCCGACCGAGAGTATCTATACAGGAATTGGAACGCCTTTGCGTTCAATAGTCAATAGTCAATACGAGATTTTGTGGCATTTCATATTTTCGCCACTAGTCTGCTAGCGTCGCCACCGTCCGGCCTTCATACTCACGTACACTTCCCTTTGTCGCGACGACCCGCGACCGGTCGGTATTGGTCGCCCAGCCGACCATGCCCAGCCGAAGGTAAAGAGTGACCGCAAAAAAAGGCTGTTTTTTAGCCTATTTTTTGGACCTCGCTAGCGACCTGGAGAAAAATTATAAAAATATGTTATAGGTATCAAATTACTCGTCATTAAAAACCAAAGTGAGCATCGTTTTTGGTTTTTTGAAGATTTAAAAAAATTACCCCCATTTAGCGGTTGAAAAGGCCCCAAAAAATTAAAACATCGAAAATACCACTAATTATAAGATCATTTTTCATTGTATTTTTTCTATAAAATAAACCTTACAAAAGTAAAATCACGTATTTTCTTGATTCATAAGGGTTAATGTGGATTAAAAATTCACCCCAAAGCTCTCCCATGGGGTAAAATCACCACATTAACCCTTATGAATCAAGAAAATATGTGATTTTACTTTTGTAAGGTTTATTTTATAGAAAAAATACAATGAAAAATGATCTTATAATTAGTGGTATTTTCGATGTTTTAATTTTTTGGAGCCTTTTAAACCGCTAAATGGGGTAATTTTTTTAAATGTTCAAAAAACGAAAAACGATGCTCACTTTGGTTTTTAATGACGAGTAATTTGATACCTATAACATATTTTTATAATTTTTTTCCAGGTCGCTAGCGAGGTCTAAGGAATAGGCTAACTTTGCGGTTACTCTTTCAAGGTCCCTGTAACTGTGCGGTTCTGCTCAGGACATCATGTACGTGTGTACGAACGCTCGCACACTGGAACGTGCTATCCGTACAAGGCTTTAAAGAACGCTCCGTACTTCTTCGTACACCAATACAGTGAGCGTGTAGTAGACTTGTTCGTTCATCTCGGCGTAAAGCGAGCAGCGAAAACCCGTGTATCTTTATGTCTGCCCCCACCACCCCTCAATTTTTACATCGAATTTTCTCAATAAATATATGTATGGTTATAACCAAAGTTATGCTTAGTTACACCATATAAATCAATAATTTCGGTCGAGATTATCGAATGAATAAAATAATAAAGTTGCGCGGCAAAGTAACAACCGACCGACCGAGAGTATCTTTACCGTATGTCCCGGCCAGAACCCCACAATTGCGGAGACCTTAAAACTTACCATCGGCCGTGCTTGGTCGGTACTCGAGTCATTTTTTACCGGTAATTGGAATGCCTTTGCGTTCAATGGTCAATACGAGATTTTGTAGCATTTCATATTTTCGCCACTGGTCTGCTGGCGTCGCCACCGTCCGGCCTTCCATTGATCGAGATTTTGTGGCATTTCATATTTTCGCCACTGGTCTGCTGGCGTCGCCACCATCCGGCTTTCCATGGATGGAAATGTCAAAGGATGGAATTCATTAGAGCAATGTGTAGCAAATCCACTGTATTACAGGATATTGTTCAATGCACATCTATTATACATGTGCAATGCAGGAAATGTTCATATAAAGTTTCTAAGAAAAATATAAAATCAAAATCAAAATGAAAGTCAGTTGAGAACGATAAATTTATTACTGTAAAATGGCCGAAAAATGGAAAAAACATATACATAATGGTTTTCCAATGCCTGAAATAAACTTCATAACACGCTTCAGTTCAATACACAACCGAACTCGGCAATAATAATAACTAACTACATTCTATCATTTAAAAAAATTTTCACATTTATCTGGCAAAAGAACATGAAAGAAAATTAACGAAAAAAGAAATGAAATCCCCCCCCCCCCCCCCCCTCAAAACATCGACGATGTATGATAGCACGAATTAGTAAAATAGCTCCCTTTCCAAAGTAATCATGTAACAACTTACGAATCACCAAAGATAATGAAAAAATTATGATAAAAAAGTAATGAAATCATTACTGCCAAATTAATGAAATCAAGTGTGTTGTCAAGGTATGTTGCGATAATGAGAGAAATAGAACATAATTCCATACAATATGGTTAACTGTGAATATATTCTCAGTTTCAGTGGAACTTGGTTTTTTTTTCCTCTATATTATTTTTAGTCTCTGTAGCAAAGTTTACCATTGTATGGAATTATGTACTATTTCTCTCATTAACGCAACATACCTTGACAACACACTTGCTTTCATTAATTTGGCGGTAATGATTTCATTACTTTTTTATCATAATTTTTTCATTATCTTTGGTGATTCGTAAGTTGTTACACGATTACTTTGGAAAGGGAGCTATTTTACTAATTCGTGCTATCATACATCGTCGATGTTTTGAGGGGGGGGGGGGGGGGGTTGTCCTTGGCTCGAAATTTACCACAAACTTTGAAAATGCTGCGATTTATTTTTCTCAGTGTGAGAAAAATAACCTAATTTAATTTAACTTTCAATAGGTAATAATCAGACCAAACAACAACAAGAATCAATACACGTCTGACGTTTCGGTTCCTTTTCGAACCCTCTTCAGAGACGTAATGACGTAAGAGGAATCGAAACTTCAGACGTGTATTGATTCTTGTTCTTGTTTGGCCTGATTATTACCTATTGAAAGTTAAATTAAACTAATTTTAAACTGCTACAGGAAACAGAAGCATTATCTTAAGAAGAAAAATAACTTAACTAAAATGACAAAACGCATCTGGTTAAACGAGTTTTGTCATTCTAATCAAAATACTAATAAGCTGAACCAAACATTTAGTTATTCTGACTATATATTTAGTTATTCTAATTACATATCTAGTTAAAAGTTTTAGGCTTTCGCGGCCATTGTTAATATAATTATGAATATTACTGCTTTTGGCTTCCGGGTGGTAACCGCGTCTAGAATTACTAATTTACCGACGTTTCACAAACACTGCAATTTGCTTCATCAGGGCTGATGAAGCTGACCTTCTGATACTGAGATGTCCTATGACGTCTCACACTGAAAGAATAGTGCATAGAGAGCTGCGCGGTAGAATTGAAACTTCGTGAGTACCAGCAAATGAGAATCGAGTAAAGAGGGATGATCGATGTTTGGGTAATGCATGGGAATTGTAGGGTAATAATACTAAACAATGTAGCCCCGTTAATATAAGAAATCATTTATTCTATCTCCATTTCCCCATCGTCTAGAAAAGTAATAATTGGTTTGTGGAAACTGAAATAGAAAACGAAAACTCTTGACTTGTAGACGGTCTAAAAATCTAGCAAACACTGCGTCGATAGTCGTTTTTGCTCTTGTTGAAGGTTCCGTATGGTTGTTTGTCATGCGTAACTGAAGTTTATCGTGCAGATAGTCAATTAATGGCTGGGACTGAGGTGATGAGAAATTCGTATTGAAATCCCCACTAAGAATCATGGGTATCCTGCCAAGTTCGGGATCAACCAGGGGTGCGATATCCACAGTGTATACAGTCAGAGAGATATTTGCTACTGAATGGTTTGGAGAGGTATATATACAGTGGTACCTCGACATACGAGTGCCCTAATATACGAGTGTTTTGAGGTACGAACCGCCGAGCGAGCGATATTTTGCTTTGAGATGAGAGCAAGATTTGAGATACGAGGAATCGCAACGAAACTTGCCTAACACTTTTCCACCATATTCTGAAAGGGAGGAAGAAACAAACCTCCTTGGACAGTTTTTTTAAACGACCTGCAGGTGAAAATGAGCAAAGCATGACGAAAAAAGCGAAGACCAGTGACGAAAATTAAGCGCTTCCGTAAGCACTTCACTTTTTCTTTTATTATGTTTTTATAGAATATGTATTTGTTATTTATAAATAAATGTTTCTTCTTGTAAATACATTTTTCTTATTCAAAAACACTTAACAAAAACAACTGAGGTGGTTTTTTGGGAGCTAGAACGGATTAATGACATTTTAATTAATTTCAATGGGGAAAATTGCTTTGAGATACGAGCAATTTGACATACGAGTAAGGTTACGGAACGAATTAAACTCGTATGTCGAGGTACCACTGTATATATATATTATGACACCCATTAAAACTTACTGCTGATTTTCCATGAAACATTCCGTAGCACATATATCGCCGATTGCTGATGTATTCACAGATAATGTGTTAGTTTTTTGTACGTCAACAGTTAAACGAGGAGTAACAATATTCGTAGTATTTGCAGTATTTTTGTATACAGCCACTCCTGTCGCTCGAACGTTGGGGCGATTGAAGTGTACCACGCAGTGGAAATTGGGAATATCAATATTGTCTTTATCGTTTAACCAAGTTTCGGAAAGGAGCAGTATGTTAGCTCGTTAGACCACCACGTCGGTGAGGTCAGATTTGAGCACCAAGCTTTGACAATTTAAGGAACATATTAATAGTCCTTTCTTAGCACTCACATGAAATCGAGGAGCACGTTGTCTATTGTCTGTAATTTGTTTAAAGCGAGCCTCCGGAACTCCTCTTGCAAGGCGACCATCGATGTTGTTGATTTCCGTCCACGGTAAAATGTTGTACCGTTATTGTAGGTTACGATGTAAGCCCCTCTATATTTGTCACTCGTGATAATGCTACATATAGAAGTTGCTGTGAGTGGGTCTTGTGATACTCGCAGACAATCTTATTGAATGTGCCCCCTTGGGATTTGTGTATCGTAGTGGCACAAGCAGAAACTATTGGAAAATGGTTTCTTTTCGCAACAATCGTTTTATTATTATTCAATGTGATTGTTGATATTCTTCTTGCGATTGGCACGGCAGTTCGACTAATATTATTCGCCACCATACTCGTATATCCTGCAGTTTTTCGTCTAATCTTTTTTCCAGTTTTTGATTATGCAGAAAAGTCCAACCAGGCACGAGTTGCTTCCCCAGCTTCGTTTTGCTCGATATGTACCAGTTTACCAACAGCACCGTTTGCCAGTCCATCTGAGACGTCAATATTAGTAGTTATAATGTATGGTTTATTAATGACAAGTGTAATTTCATATGGCAATTCCCCAGTATCAATCACAGATATCTTGTGGAGCGTTTGATGCAGAAAAGCTTGCTGTTCCGCATTATGACAACCAACGTATACGTCTGTAGCAACTGAAATTATTGTATCCTCTGTACGATTCAATACTGCTTGATTATATGCAATGACAGGGTTGTTGGTAAGAAAAAGACGTATTCCATCCGGACATGATCTATCTGCTTCCTCTGTTGTGAAGAAATGTGACTCGATAAGACGTAATTCGTCATCGTCCAATGCTAAGCCATTGCCGATTTTCGTAAGCAATGATGAGAAGCTGTGATTCGCTTGTCGCATCACTTCATTGAGCTCATAAAACTTAAGCCCTCGCCATAAAGTGGGACCTACCATTCGTTGTATATCGGAGTGGCACGAACTGGTGGTAATTGTCGTAAATCACCAACCAAAATGATATCTAATCCTCCAAAATTAGTGTCATAATTTCCCGTAATTTGTTTTAATCTTGAATCAACCATCTAACGTTACCTCCAAATGTATGTCATCCGTGACTTTACCGACGCGCAATAACGTTACCTCCAAATGTATGTCAATAGTGACATTACCGACGCGCAAATCGTACGTACGAATTCCCCAGTGGCGGTGATGATTCACGATGTCGCTTTTTCGTTATATAGGAGATTGCGGGTAAACCGATTCTCACACCCAAGGCGCCCATAGAAGTTTCACTTCAAAATGTGCTACATTCAAGCACGATGAAATTGAATACGGCAAACTTCACGGTGTAATTGTTTCAAGCAAATATTAATTTGTTTCAAATTCAAATTGGTTGCATCAACTCTACATATTTATCCTTACAGTTTGTAATAGTATTGAAATGACCAAGTACGGGGAACATGGAGTTCACCGTATCCAAACTCACCATGGTTCAATACAGCACATTTTTTTTCTTAGTGCAGTATCTACATGTCTAGTTATTTTAATCAGAAAATGGTCAGTTTAACCAAACAGATGGAGAGAGAATCTATATTTAAATCAAACGGTTCCGATATGGCATCCGGGATTTTAATTAAATTGACCAGGTTATTTTTCCCAATGAACCCTGGCCTGTAAGTCATATAACACAGTACATACGTATAACGAAACGGCTTTCGTATCGAGAGCGCCTCACGTTCGAGTTACTTAAACTCATGGGTAATAAGGCGAGCTCTTATCGGCGAATGGCGCGCGTCATCTCGAGGGTTTGAAAGTGGCAGAAAAAATTGAGGGGGGAGCAATTCTAGCGAACCTATCGACGCCACTCGCGGGTCTTAAAAAGCATTGCAAAGTAGGCGCGATCTTCCCCTCGAAGGAGTCTTATAAAATTCGGCTTTTTTATGCGGCTCTCTCTCTCTCTCTTCTCTCTCTCTCTCTCTCTGTAAGTAGAATCACACGCTTGTTCACATCGCTCCGTCTATCTGGGTCTCGATTCTCGAACTCATGAGAAAACTTTCGTATACGAATTTTTGAATCTCGCCAATCTTGTTGTGGCCATTCCGTCCGGTCCACTACTTTATTGGTTAAAATTAGAGATTCGTATGCGAAAGTTTTTCGCATGAGTTCGAGAATCGAGGCCCTGAGCTTATTACTGCCGCATGGGCCTACGGGCATTTTCTACTTTTAGTCACTGCATGCCTCAAAGTGCAATAACACTGCTCATCCAATACAATTCATCCTGGAATGTGTGGGTGGACAATTATCATGAATTTTCCACTCCACCTGGGCACTTTGAGGTTATTCACCATCTCCGTCACTTGGCTCCCTATCTCTGTTCACCTGAGTCGGGTCATCTTTATCGACTGTCGATCGCCACGTGACTGGAAGAAATGCGAGCGTGAGAAGGCGCCACGGAGCATCAACCTGCCTTGATTTCTGGAAACATCTAGAGGGCCTAAACACCTACCACATAACGAACCATTTACATATTTCTATAATTTACTAGCAGCCCGTCCCGGCTTCGCACGGGTAGATTGTGGATTGATTTTGGCCGTCATTTGACGAATTTTTAGCAGATATCTATAGGTAGGGAGCCACGCTACGCTAAAAAACACATGTATTTCATTTAAATTGGAACGTAGATTTCTTTTATTAATTTATCTTAAGGCCAGCGAATAGACAATGTTTTTTATTTTTTTATTTGGAGTAATCAGCCGTACCGGGTAATCAGGGGAACACCCTTTATAAGATTTACTAACTCAGAAACCTTCGCGGGCATGCGTCCAACCACTCCCCAACTTTTCATCGCAATCGGATGAACGGTTTAGGAAGGCATAATAATCATCAGTACCGGTACTTTTTGAACACCTTTTATAAGATTTACTAACTTAGAAACCTTCGCGGGCATGCGTCCAACCATTCCCCAAAGTTTCATCGCAATCGGATGAACGGTTTAGGAAGGCATAATAATCATCCGTACCGGTACTTTTTGAACACCCTGTATAAGATTTACTAACTCAGAAACCTTCGCGGGCATGCGTCCAACCATTCTCCAACTTTTCATCGCAATCGGATGAACGGTTTAGGAAGGCGTTAATAATCATCAGTACCGGTACTTTTTGAACACCTTTTAAAAGATTTACTAACTCAGAAACCTTCGCGGGCATGCGTCCAACCATTCCCCAAAGTTTCATCGCAATCGGATGAACGGTTTAGGAAGGCATTTGATATTACCTTAAAGGTCACGGTCAAGGTCAAATCCAATACGACCACTGGGTAGCCAAGGGAAAATCCTTAAAGTTGCGTATTAAACATTTTTCTCTAAAATGTTTTCCCGCTGAGATAATCGGCCGTACCTGGATTTTTTGAACACCCTGTATAAGATTTACTAACTCAGAAACCATCGCGGGCATGCGTCCAACCATTTCCCAAAATTTCATCGCAATCGGATGAACGGTTTAGGAAGGCATAAGAGACATACAGACAAACAGACAAACATTCATTTTTATATATATAGACGACTGGTCCTTGCTCTGGACGTGTGTGAGAGGCCCAATCTTCTGCTAATAAATTAATGTTTTATCTTGAGGTATGGACGCGGGCGAGTGACACATAGCCAAACTGTCTATACTCTTATTTTTGCTTGTTCCCTGGTTTATGTGTTGCTCGTTCCTCCAGTCTAATACTATCTAGTACCGTCTAAATACCGCACTGAGATTTATATGATTGGTTCTCCCTGCACGTCAAACACCGTTTAGCAATTTGATGCTCTTCACTTGTGCTGTTATTTTCTTTCTCTCTGTTGACTAATGCTAATTCTATGAAACTTTTCTCTTTGTTGACTGATGCTAATTATATAAACATTCTCTACTTGTACTGTAGACTGGCAAGTCCAGCCTATAATAATTTGGTCCAACTCTGGATCATAAAAATAAAGATCAATCAATCAATCTCTCTCTCTCTCTCTCTCCCCCCCTCCCCTCTCTCGTCGACTTACACTCGTGCCGATAAAACTTCGTGCATCGCGCGTCCCGCATGCGCGTGTACGACGTTGACGGAGCAACGATCGGAAGAGCGCTTCGTCGAGCTAATGCAGGATGGGGGGTGTGGAATCGATACGACAAAAGGGTTTGAGAATCACGCGCGCCCGTTACACCTGGCCCTCGGCCATTGATGAAAGAAATATTTCGTTAGGCCAAGTAAATATATGTTAATTATTAAAATATCTTTTTTAATCAAATGGAAGTAGAAAAAACCGAGAAAAACGTTTATTCGTAGTTAATAAATGTTTGTTTGAATATGGACAAATGAATATTTTATTGGATCACATAAATGTTTGTTAACTATTACAATATTTATTTGGAACAATTTGATCCTTTGAGGCAACCGTTTAAATGAAATTAAGATTTTAATAATTAACGTAAGTATGTTTTCTTAGCCTAACGAAATATTTATCTCGCCGTATTTTCAATTATAGTTATTAACTATTAATAAACAGCTGCTTTCACGGTGTAACTTGGTCAATTTATCTAAAATCTTGAAGGCCATAACCAAACTGTTTGGTGAAATACACGGTAACAAAGTCTGCAGTGTGGACCTATATAGACCACTTTTGGCGTTAAATAACAATGGCATAAGATTGAATAACGTCAAATGCGATATACCATATAAGGCTAAACTTACTCGCTATGAAAGAAATTTCAATTACTCTCATCTCATTGTTTATGAACTTTTGGCCCACATCGATATAATGCTTTATTGTAGTTAAAAATTAAATCTTCAAGAAAGTATTATACAAGTACGAGCCGAAAGCTCATAGATAATGAGATAATAGTGATTGAAATTTTTTTCCTAGCGAGTAAGTTTAGCCTCGTGTGTTATATAGATCCAGACCGATGAGATGGTGTTAAAAATGAACACCACTTTTTTACTGTGTATGGATCCTCGATCTGTTTGGTTAAACTAACAATTTTCTGGTTAAATTAACTAGATATGTAATTGAAATAACTAGATATGTAATTGAAATAACTAAATATGTAGTTAGAATAACTAGATATTTGGTTCAACTTACTAGTGTTTTGGTTAGAATAACTAAACCCGTTTAACCAGATAGGTTTTGTCATTTTAACTAACAATAAGTTATTTTTTTCAGTACAGGGCCTCGAAAGGGACCGCGTCGTTTATTATAATATGACGAGAGCTATCGCGCAACGCAATTTTGCCAACGTAACGTGAGCGAGCAGCGATTCTTCTTTTTCGCACTCCGTTCCTCGGGTCGTTCCTTTTTCTCTTCTTCAAAGCGGTATACCGACGCGGCTTGTACTTTACTCACTCCATGTAGCACATTATCGTAATGAACTCGCGAAAGAAAAGTAGCGTGGCGGTTGAAGCGGAGCGAGAGAGAGGAGATAGTAAAAAGCAAAGATAAAAGAAACACGTACCCCGCGGGAGCGAGAAAAGTCGTGGGGAAAGAAAAATCGACGACCTTTCGACTTCGATGCGTTCAACTTTTCAACAAGCAACGGAAACCCCCCCGCGGGACCATCCGCCGGGCGTTATTTATTATTTTTAATCCCCCTCATTGTTTATTCGTTCCGCAACGAAGACTCCTCCTCGGAGCTTGCGCGCGTTCCGCGACTTGCGGCCGGCCCCACCAGTCGGCGCTGGGCCACGCCGCGAAGCGCCTTGTGCTTCGAACTTGCGGAGAGAGAGAGAGGCACGCTCACCGCGTCCGCCGACCACGCGACGTGGCGCGCAAATGAAAACGACGCGCGACGCGAGGACGAGCGCAACGGTGACTCCGTCGATCGTGAAGTCGGCAACGCAACAGTGAGGGCCCGCGAGGCGAGGAAACGGAGGTGCGACGGCTGCCGGCCACCGAGAGCGAAGACGACGAGGATGCGGTTCTTAAAGAGGAAGTGTCGTTGTCTCGACGGAACGGGGATCGGTCGTGGAGCGCGGTAGCGTGCCAGCAGTCGCTCGATCTCTCGCGGGTGCTCGCTTCGCCGTCATGCGTCTCGGCGGGTTCAAACCACGGCATCGCATGTCGGAAGCGCCAGCGAATTTCTTCGAGACGCTCTTCAAGATTTTCCACGGGCGAGAGCTGCGCTGCTGTCGGAGAAACTGCTGAAAGGAGACCAGGGTGGCGGAGTACGTCGCGATTCGGCGCGAAGATCGCGCAGGGTGAAGAAGAAGAAGAAGAAGACCACGAAAAAGACCACGAAGAAGAAGAAGAAGAGACGAAACGGAACGAGGACGAATAAAAGTTCACGCCCCATCACCCGATCAAAACTCCGCACGTGTGTCAGATTGCACTCGCTCTTACCGTACGCGCGCCCTGATGAAGTCGATCCGTCAGTGTCCGATTCGCCGCTGAGTTTGTGCCGCGGCACCGCAGTCTGTGCGTCGAGTGCGAAGATCGCGGGTAGCTTTCAGCCGTGGGCAACGCGCGCGACTCATCCGTATCGATCGGAAGAGTCTAAATTACGTAAAGATAGCGGTAAAACACGAAGGGACTAGGAAATGGCCGAGACGAGCGCGCCCACGACGACGTGATGTCGTCCGGTCGCGCGGAGAAGTCAACCCGTCCCCGTTTCGACGAACTTTTTTCCCGTGCCACACTCGTTCACCACCAACGCGAAGGAAGAGCGACGTCGACGTGTGCGACCAAAGCCACATCCCCCGCGCTCGTGCCCCGACGAAGTCGCGTGCGGGGACGCGCCTTTTTCACCCCCGATGTAGAGTGCTTCGACGAAAGCAGCCGCGGCGACGTCGCAATGCGCGATGTCAGTCGGCGCGACGAGGCGCGCGAGTGTGCAATTGGCCGTCGTCGCGTGCCCGGCCGCGATCGCGTACGCGGTTAAACGCGACTCGTGATACGCATGGCCGATACAGTGTGTACCCGTTAAACCTCTTCGGTTTCTTCACCTCTTCGGATAGGAATTTAAATGTAGAGGCCGGAAAGCCTCTCATCGCGAGCGGAGGCCACTCATCCTAAGGATAATGTAATAACTTATGCACAATTATCGAACGCTGGTTAGCGGGTCCAAAAAACGTAGAGTACTCATATTTTTAATATTACGCCTCGCCGAAGCGAAATTAAGCGGAGGCGCGTGGGTGGATTTAAACTAGACTATCTTATCGCGGTTAACGGGAAAAAGCGGTCCAATACTATATAGTGTCATGGTCCAAAATATAGTGGCTTAAATTTCGAACGAGCTCTAGAGTTTGTATTTTTTATGAGTGTTTATCGTTCGAACCTCGACGCGTCAGTGGCGAATATCCGGTGGACTCCAGGCGAAACCTCCTCGCGTTTTCGTCACCCGACGCGAGGGACGAATCTAATTCGGCGCGAGCCGCGACAAGGGAAGGAAATGAAGTCGCGGCGAGGGCATCCGAGCGCGAAATTCGAGCAGCACGACGACTGCAGAATCGACGACGAAAAGAGCCGCGCGGAGGGAAGGAAGAGGGCTCCCTCCTCCCACATCACGCGAACAATGACGAGTCTTCTCATCGATCGTACTACTCGGAACTGATCTATCACCTGCAAGGGCTCAACGCACGTGGCTGGCATCCCTACAGGAATGGCGACCTCGAGCAGATACAGCAGTTACAACTGTCTCACCAGCTGGGACAGTTACGACAGGATACCGAGGTACCGCGATGAAACCGGCGCGCGACGGGGGGTATCCCTATTTTTCTTCGATACCCGTCGACGTAACACGTTCCCCGCGGCGACGACGACGCGAGCGTCGCGTGCCCACCAATGGCGACGACGCACGGCGATAATTGTCAACCGTCCGTATCGTGACCCGTATTTTTAACGCGGTAAATACGTAATGGAGAAACGCTGAATGATAGAGGTACCGCAACGAGGAGGGGGGGGGGGGGGTGATATTCAGGGCACGCGAGTATCTGACCGGCCGAGCGCGATAAATAATTTGTAGATCGATCGTACATGAAAGCCGGCCCGCGTATAGCCATTTCATAAATAGTTGATTCACACTGATATATGGGTTACTCGAACATGCGTGCAAGCAATGCGGCGGCAAGGAATGCGTCGTTGCGAACGTGTCGACGAGAGAAAAAATGCCGGAAAGACGTCCGGGACAGCGAGCGTCGAGCGCGGGGATGAAATGAGCCACGTGGTGCGATCGGCTTTGTAAAATGACTTCCGCCGAATATCCATTCGTATACAGGGTGTTTCACCTAACTTGACAACCTCAAATATCATGGCAGTCGTTGATGATATGGATAACGTTTATTGATAGGGAACCTAGCGCCAATTACATATTAACGTCAATTTACGTTTATCAATAAACGTTATTCATATGAAAAAGTGTTCAGAGGAAAAATTGTTCGATACAAAGGGGCAAATACTGTTATTAAAAGAATTATTTTCTAATTACTTTTTTTAAAAATATCAAGGTCATCGATATTATTTTAAATGGGTCGACATATTTTCATTACCACAATCTTGTAGCTTATAAGAGGACAAATTCAGCAACTGTTAATATGATGACCTTCACTTGATCTTGAACGAGAAGAATCACGAAATGCGTGCCATGAATTCCAATACTTGTTCGAAGACGATAAATGAATGAATTTCAATGTTATTGGGATTGTGTGAAATGTTATTGTTTCTGATGCTTGTAAACAAACCTCCGAGGTATCTTGTTCCGTTATAGTCTAAGATCCGAACTAGAGACGTTCTTCACCGATCTGCTTACCGGATGAAAAGTATTTTTTATCAAACATAATACGTCAATGAACATATCGCGTATGGGTAGGCTAATAAAATATGCTCAAGACTACCCTTAAAACTATATAAACAGGTGAGCTGATATGAGCAATTTGCACCGATCTGCTTACCAATTAAACTATATATGAAAATAAAGATAATTTTATTGCAAACACGATGGTATAACCCTACCTGCAAAAAATCGGTCATCAGTCACGGTTGTAAGGCTTTGAAATTTATCGGAGCTAGCCAAGATGCGCGTACTACAGGGAAATTTGCTATAGGACGCAACGTAGGAAGTGGGCGCAACGCGACGGTTAGATGAGAGAGAGTGCGTACATGCTGCTTCCTCGTACGATTGACAAAGATAACACTACTAAAATGCCGAGAAAAAGCGACTACAATGGAGTAGGTACTGGCAGTAAACTTTTAATTACTTTAAATTAAATATAAAATATTAAAATGTGAAAGATTTTTCAAATATTTTCAACTAAATATATGGATGGGGAAATATTAATATTTCTATCACACAGAATAATAATATGTTAGTGATAATTATTCGATAAATTTTATCTATTCTATAAAAATACCACAGCAAACAAACAGAAAAATTACATTTTTTAGAGAGCGATAAAAAATCATTAACAAATTGACGGTGTAAAAAACTCTATTATAAAACAATGAATACAATAACAATCTTTACAAAGATTATAACAATATTACAACAAATACAATATTATAGCCTTCCAAAAACTTGTATGTTGCTGGAATAAGAGAGAGAGAGTGCCCAGATTTTATATAACAGTAACCTAAACAACGCAAAGACTCCAAGAAGAATTTTTCTTAACAATTTATCATTTCAACTTATGAAATCTCGCTTAGAGAAAAGTCTAGAATTTCGTCTTTACCTTCAGATATTTTTAATGCGTTACAAACCCACCCCATGAGCCATCGCCTCGACTGTCTGTTTATCACATGTTCGGAAAAAACTTTCACTCGAAAACCCGGTAAGAACGTTTTCCCCTTTTTCTGTACTTTCGAGAAAGAGCCATAAAGTAATAAATTGTCCCTTCTCCAGACAGGCAAAAATAAAAATGCAAAGTTAGTTGAATCTTGAACGAAAATAATTTTACCAGGGATCCAACAGTAATTGATTGAAAAAAATAACGATTGAAAAAGATACTACATTACATTTATGTCATAATGGAGCACGTATTTTTCCGCAAACTGAGGGATGTAAACAGCGAGTCGCTCGCAGTCGCTTTTTCTCGGCATTTTGGTAGTGTTATCTTTGTCAATCGTACGAGGAAGCAGCATGTACGCACTCTCTCTCATCTAACCGTCGCGTCGCGCCCATTTCCTACGTTGCGTCCTGTAGCAAATTTCCCTGTAGTACGCGCATCTTGGCTAGCTCCGATAAATTTCAAAGCCTTACAACCCTGATTCATGACCGATTTTTTGCAGGTA
Source organism: Xiphydria camelus (assembly GCA_963678675.1). Lineage (NCBI taxonomy): Eukaryota > Metazoa > Arthropoda > Insecta > Hymenoptera > Xiphydriidae > Xiphydria > Xiphydria camelus. The sequence continues at coordinate 28,346,129 of OY783193.1, forward strand.
GGGTTATACCATCGTGTTTGCAATAAAATTATCTTTATTTTCATATATAGTTTAATTGGTAAGCAGATCGGTGCAAATTGCTCATATCAGCTCACCTGTTTATATAGTTTTAAGGGTAGTCTTGAGCATATTTTATTAGCCTACCCATACGCGATATGTTCATTGACGTATTATGTTTGATAAAAAATACTTTTCATCCGGTAAGCAGATCGGTGAAGAACGTCTCTAGTTCGGATCTTAGACTATTAGGAAGGAGAAAGTAAGGATCGGTCTTCGAACAAGTATTGGAATTCATGGCACGCATTTCGTGATTATTCTCGTTCAAGGTCAAGTGAAGGTCATCATATTAACTGTTGCTGAATTTGTCCTCTTGTAAGATACAAGACTGTGGTAATGAAAATATGTCGACCCATTTAAAATAATATCGATGACCTTGATATTTTGAAAAAAAATTAATTAGAAAACAATTCTTTTCTAATAACAGTATTTGCCCCTTTGTATCGAACAATTTTTCCTCTGAACACTTTTTCATATCATCAAAGATTGCCGTGATATTTGAAGTGGTCAAGTTAGGTGAAACACCCTGTATAGAGAGAGGGCACGCGGTACGCGCGGCTCGTTGCTGCGGCGTTTCGAGACCGTTCACTTGTGAGCACCACGCGGTAAATTGATATTTCGATCGTAGATATCCACCGGAACGATGCTAGGTCCGCGCCCCGTTACGACCCGTCCAATTACTCGGATTTTAATCCAGATTCCGCATTGTACTCCCGCGCTGACATTGACGCTTCGAGCCCTCTATCACGCGGACGGTATATATCGGCGTCGTAAATAATTTCACGCCTTCCACAATGGCCGTCCCACTCCCGCGATTCGCGCACGTACAACCCTCGCTCATCGAGCGTGGTGTCGCGAAAACTTGGCGGCGCCAGGAATATTAATTATTAATTAAAAATTCACTGTCACTTTCGTCGCGTCAAGGCGATGCCACACGCTAGTCGCTAGACTTAGGATGAGAAAAAGTTGACTCCCTCTCTTTCACTCGCCCAGCCCCTCCTCTCATGACTTCTCCGTCGACGCTGTGCTTCACGAAGAAGTCAAGTGGTTCGCAAATATTTGATTTCGTGTCCCGACCTCCGTCGTGATTGTAACTTCGGGGTAAAGTTCGAGAGCGAATTCAGACTTCATTCGCGCGTACTTCGGTTCCGAATCGGGAAAAAGAGAGAGCGGGTCGATCCCGCGCGTAAAACGAAGTCCTCCGTGGGAGTATCCGCGATATCGCGGAATCCGTTCGAGAGGGAGAGGAATTCGCGAGCCCCTAAAAATGTGGAAATGTGAGAAAGCGCCGGGAACTGTTTGAAAATCTGTACTGAAAGAAATGACTTGGTTGAGATGACAAAACTCATCTAGTGAAACGAGTTTAGTTATTCTAACCAAAATAATAGTAAATTAAACCAAATATTTAGTTATTCTAACTATACGTTTAGTTATTCTAACTACATGTCTAGTTATTCTAACCAGAAAACGGTCAGTTTAACCAAACAGATGGAAGATCCACATTTCACCAAATGGTTTGGTTACAGTCTCGATGATTTTGGTTAAATTGACCAGATTATTTTTCTCACTGTTGAGAAGGGGATGAAATCTGATTAGAATCGGACTTATCTATCCTCGATTGATGAGTTTCATTTCCTAATTTGTCAGCACCGATAAATTAACGATGGTGCTCATCGTCTATAATTCTATGTATAAAATTTTAAGGATGGCTACAGAATTAGGACCATGAAATTCTCTGACTTTTCTAGGTTTCTCAGAACTATGCTTCAAAAATTTCCCTGACAATTCATACGCACAGGAAAGGGTGATCATTATTATTTGGGTACAGGCCCTCGTTGTATTTTTTAGTTATAATTGTTTTGCGAATTCTTCTAAAGGTGCGTTTATACATTCTGCGAATGCCGAGCACGTGCTCGCCGATGTCAACGAGGCTTTAAGGTCGAGCCCGAACATTCGGCATCTGGCGAATACCGAGCGACCGCTCGGTGAACGCCGAGCGACAGCTCCACTCCACAAACGCCGAGTAGCGTGGACTCAGAAGGTCGGCTCTTACCTGCGGCTTATAAATAAGAGCAAACTTCTTCAATGTTCTTAAAATGCATCGGAGTTTCGGAGTTATTTGCAAAAGTCGAGAGAGCATTCTGAACGAATACCTCGGATGCAGCGTTTATACATTGCTTCTTTAGTTACAGCTGAACGTTATTCCCATACTTATTGATGTAATATTCCTAGTACATTTTTCAATTTTTATAATAGCAGTTCTCCATCGCTCCTTAAGCGAACGTCCATATCGGTTCGTACCGTTCATTATTATCGTGATAATTAAATTTAGAGTTAATCCCGCTATCGCACAGTCGCAATGGCGAGACGAGCGGTATGTTTTGGTGAATCTATTTAGGCTGTTAATGAGCTTGCAGCGCCGTCAATCTTTTCCGGAAATGTTAATTACCGGACGTCGCAATTAACGAGTCGCAATGAGCCGCTTTCCGCAATATCCATACGTTCAGATAGAAGGTGACGCTACCGGCAACATTGATTGTTCCTTTCATAGTGAGCACGAATAGCGAAGGATGAACAAAATATTCACAATTTGATTTTCTCCTTAGCAGGTTGCAACATATTTAATATCGATGTAGATCTCGGTCTTCGCAATATTTACACCGAAGCTTTTGCAGATGAAAACACTGTCAACTGTTTACTGAATTTAAAAGAAACTGGAGAACCGATGATAAAAGAGTACCAAACTGAACGGTTTGAATTAAATAAGAAATACGTTTTTGATCCACTAGTAAGAAAACCAATTTATAATTTTAATTATAAACCCGCCAAAGAAAAGCAATTTACAAGTAGAGATAAAAAGAGTAGAAATCATAATCATTAATGCTACATTTCAACACTCATTTATGGTGGCATCACAACGTGAACTTGTTCTGAGACAGTTCCTATCGCATGAAATACTTGATTACCCTACATATCTCTTTGACCACGAAGGGGTTCTACAGGAAAAGTACGAAATCAGCATTAGGAATCGAAATTCAAAAAGTGCATGCATGTGGAAACAGAACTTTTCAGGAAATAATAAAATCTGATTCAAAAGTTTGTATTTTTGATGGAATGTCACTAGTGCATATAATTCAATTTCAAAAATATAATACTTTCGGAGATTTTGCCATTGCATTTTTCAAACATATACAGAATCTTTCATAGTAGCCTAGAGTCGCGAATACAGACCGCCTGTCTTGTAATTGTGACCGACGGTGGGATTAACTCTAGATTGGCGATTATAATGAAGTGGTAGGAGTTTACGACTATTCGTTTGCTTTGATGTGCCACGAAAGACCGACAAACTACGGGAACGGCGAACATTTGGACGAGCACTACATTTGGCCATCGGCAAACAGTGAGCAACCCGTTTACACATTCGGCATTCGCCGAGTAATCGCTCGGTATTCGCCGAATGCCGAATGTCTAACCATACATTTTGGTTAGGCATTCGCTAAACCGTCTATGCTAGACCAACGAACGCGTTGGCGTTGGAAGCCCCTTCGTTGGAAGCCCCTTCGTTGACTTTCGTTGGCGCGGTTTGTACGCAGTTTATACTACGACCAACGAATGTTCGGCAACCAACGGCGAATGCCGTTCGTTGGCCTTCGTTGGCCCGGTCTGTATCCGGCTTTACGGGAACGGCGAATTTTCGAACGAGCACTACATTTGGCCATCGGCAAACAGCGAGCAACCCATTTACACATTTGGCATTCGCCGAGCATTCACTTAAAGCCTCGTTGACATCGGCGAGCACCTTAATATAATGGTTTTTATCGGAAATGGCGTAGAGAGGCTTAAGTGGAATTATACCGTTAGAATGTATCTGTCCCTTTCTATTTAATACGTTAGTGTTGGAGGGTATCAATTACCGATGTCAGTTACAGTACCGCTTACCCTACAGTTAGTTCACGAAATCATACTAAATTGTAACGTCAAAGGCCATTTCTGTAGTCATTTTTCCAGTCAGAATCTAAAATTCCTGGATTTTTCCCGTTTTTCTCCTGATCTACAAAATCGCCTGACATACCCTGACTTTTCAGGTCCGTATCCATCATAATTATACGTTTGCTACCTTTAGGTGAACCTTACCCAATGATATCAATGTAGAATTCATAGAATTTTTATTTCGGAATGTCGTAATGAACGCATCTTTGATTCTGAGAAATCGAGATCTCTCACCGGTCATCGACGGAATGAGAGCGACTCGACCTCTATCACTTATAATTATAATAGCTCCTACCTTGACGCGAGCACCCCTCCACCACATCCATTATCATCGTGATTTCTCCGCGCAAATCGAAATTCCGTCCCCTCGCGAAACGAAGGAACAACGATAAGAATCTTTTCGAGAAACTCTCTCCTCCCAAATCGACAGGTGCATCCCCGAATCAACGAACGGGATTCGCTGAACGGGGAGGAAAGCTATGAATATTGCATAACTTCGGGCGGTGTCTATTCTTCCTCTACTTGTGTTACAGTGGTCGTAATTTAGCGGCGGAGCGAGGTAGAATCGACAATGGGGTTGTTACCTAGATATAGAGCCGAGTATAATTCGGTTCGGGTTTCAGAACCATCGGAGAACCATTTTTCTGTTTTAAATCGAAACCAGGTTCGATCCCTGAATCACCGATAAACATCCATCCATAAATTATACGTACCTATAATTTACATTTATTCGAAATACATTATTGATATGAATGCATCACACTACGAAGATTAATAATAATGTACGTTTATATAAAATACACAAAATAAAAAATAGATGCAACATATACTCATTTTCTAAACTTGGGATAAAAATGGCATAGATGCCCCCTCCCTCTGCCCCCTCCTATAGAATAAAAATTAGAAAGTAGTATTCGTTGTTGTTAGTATGTGAATACATGATCTGTCTATAAAAACGTAACAATTTCTATAACAGAAAAATATCATTTGGATAAAACAAGCTATCCAAAGAAAAAAGAAATTCTGTTTTCGACATTTTGAAAAATGGATGCCCATACTCAGAAGGATAAATGCTCTGGGTGTGTGTCTGATGAGATGAAGAATTCGTGTTAGATGTCAGAGAAAAATATTAAATAATGAATATACCTAAAATCTCGCATATATTCTAAAATACAACAATAAAGAAAATACAACTATCAATAAATAGATAAGCAGAAATAATTGAAAGTTCACTGCAAAACTATTATTGTCCTGTTGAATCTGATGACTTCGCCGTTTATTCTCCTTTTTTCAACAATCATTACCGAATGTACGAGAAAGCTGTTTTTTTGGTTTTTCATAAGCAGTAAATAATAATAAAAAATGAGTCAGAATCGGTAAGTTTTACACTGGTATTATCTTCCGTGACTGCAAGAATATCGGTATAGTAGATCGTTAAGGATCTGGACTGACAAGGGAAGTTAGGGAACCCGAAAATTCAGAAAATTCCGCTATTCCGTGTGCAAGTATAGTTCAAGCGTAAAACAAAAATATATTTCATTGGTGCGGAATTCCAGTTTTAAGGGGTGAAATCATCCCTTGAAAAAAATGTAGATTTTTCTTCTTCACGGAATAACTACCAGACGGTGAAAGATAAGTGAAAAAAGTTGAAATAAAAGTTTTATGGTTTTTTCCAATGTATAAAACTGGGGCAAAAAAATTCTGTAAAAAAATTCTTTTTTTAAGTTACCCCCACCACCGACCCATAAAAATGGAGTTTTGGATTTCTTAAGTCTACGTAAAAATCCCTCTTAATAACCTCTTTCCATACGTCCGCAGTCTATTATGTATCCTTTTTTTTTTAATTTAGAAAATCTCGAATTTTAAGGCCGTTTTGACTTCAACAGTGAAATATGGTCTTATGAAACGATATCTACATTTTTATTTACATACATTTCATACAGTTTTAGCAACCATCCCGGTTTGCGTATTGCAAACATGTTTGGCTCGTGACTATTATCGTTACATGTTTATAAGGTATCCCTCTTCCGTTCATAAAAAATCTTATGTAAACATGTTTTCTTATTAGTATAATATAAACCACAAAAACAGATTCTCTGTAAAAAAAAGGCGGCATGTTCATTCAGTGCCAACAAAAGTGATACGTAAAATACTCTCCAAAAAAGATTTGAAATCAATTAAGATCGCCATGTTCAAGATTTATGTATAAAAAGTAAAAGGCATCATTTGAAAGGAAAATTATTGTAACTCGTTACTAAAAAATTCGACTAAAAAAATTTAGGTATAAACAAATTTTCATAAAAAAGAACTTGCCGCGTTTAAGTTTTCATATTTTATCCATTATACCGAATAATTTGCAGTGCTTGAACGGTGCTAGAGTGATTCATAAATTGCACTGCCGAAGTCAAATTCAGAGAAATTCAGAAGGCCCCCGCCTGATCGGTTTCTCGTGCGACGTTCGGTATACTGGTGGTATCATATAAGAGAGAGTATGAATTTATTTAAAATCTCTCATAAGTGCATAAACATCGAATGTAATTCTCTGCAAAATTTTTTATTTTGAAGGAAAAAACGCGGCAAGTTCTTTTTTATGAAAATTTGTTTATACCTAAATTTTTTTAGTCGAATTTTTTAGTAACGAGTTACAATAATTTTCCTTTCAAATGATGCCTTTTACTTTTTATACATAAATCTTGAACATGGCGATCTTAATTGATTTCAAATCTTTTTTGAAGAGTATTTTACGTATCAATTTTTGTTGGCACTGAATGAACATGCCGCCTTCTTTTCTACAGAGAATCTGTTTTTGTGGGGGGATTTCATTACTTTTTGGAATTTATTCATGAGGAGAATACGTACCTACATGTAGGAGAATAGCTTTTTATTACCACCAAATTAAAATCTCACATTTTATACCGATACGAGCTAATTAATTATAACCACGTTACTTTTGATTTATTCTCGTGATATTTTGAAAGGGATTTATAAACTAGAGTGCCCTTATATTTTTCACTTCGCTTTAGTATTTTGTAGAAATAAAACATACCGCTTTCGAATTTACAGGCCATCGGATTCTTCTTATATCTTGGTCGTCTTCAGAAATCCATGTAGACATTTTACCTTTAACTCTCTAACAATAAGTATACTCTTCCAATAACCGTGACGAATTGTTTCATCACATGTAAAGATACTACTTATGACAGTATATATGTTGTTACATATTAACTCGAGACGTTGGAATAGTTTTAAGAAATCCTTTTGCATGCACCGCTGAAATTTTGACTCTTTACTCGTAAATAAATTTCTCAAGTCACTCGCAAAGTTACGTATACGCATCTAAGCGAATAGACCAATCAGGTATTCCGTTGTGGTGGGGGTCCTGATTGATCTACTCGCTAAGATGCGTATACGTTCCCTGATACGGAATACTTGATCCTGATTGGTCTATTCGCTAAGATGCGTGCACGCAAAGATACGAGCGAGTTCGAGAAAGGGGTCTCTGATCTGCCGGTAGCTGTCAATTAGGTTGGCTGGTGGTCGAGGAAGTAAACTCCAGTGCCACCGAGCTAAACACCCTTTTTGACCGGCTGATTTGAAATATCGATACCTTGCTTTGAAAACCTCGAAGTGCAATTTTTGACAAAAATTGCACTTACGAAATTTTCAAAGTAAGGTATCGATGGTATCGATATATCAATATGGCAGCCTACTTCATAGTAGGCATTGCAGGAGTAAAGAATGAAAATATAACCTTAATTTATGAATCTATATGTAGTGAAATTGAAATAAAAAATGTAATATAAAATGGTTTTTTCGTGTGCAGTACCGAGTTGTAAAAATAAATCAAGGTTCATGGTTCCTTCTGTAAAAAAATCGAAAGATATTCGTCAAAAGTGGCTCGATTTCTTAAAATATGCACCTCATCATAGAAAAGGATTATGCGAAGTTCATTTTACTTCTGATCAATTAATAACTTTTAGCGGTGATGCAGGTAAAAATGAAAATTATTTAGAGCATGTTCATAAATTGGCTGACAGTACTGTATTCCCATTCCGAAGTATGGGAATGCAGTACTGTCAGCCAATTTATGAACATTTCTGATTTAATTAAATATGCATATTTATAGTACACTAGCAGCCCGTCCCGGCTTCGCACGGGTAGATTGTGGATTGATTTTGTCCGTCCACCATTGTTTAAATACATTTTTAATACAAAACTTTTAGTATTTTTCCCGGGCTATGCAATGGTCATATTGGATTTGACCTTGACCATGACCTTCAAGGTTATATCGAGGTCAAATTAATTTTTTTTCACGTTCAAATGTATCCTTGACCATTTTGTTCATGTTACCTTTATTGTCAGCGGAGGTCAAATTTAGGTCAAGTATAGTTCGACTTTTTGAACACCCTGTATAAGATTTACCAACTCAGAAACCTTCGCGGATATGCGTCCAACTGTTCCCCAAATTTTCATCGCAATCGGATGAACGGTTTAGGAAGGCGTTAATAATCATCAGTACCGGTACTTTTTGAACACCTTTTAAAAGATTTACTAACTCAGAAACCTTCGCGGGCATGCGTCCAACCATTCCCCAAAGTTTCATCGCAATCGGATGAACGGTTTAGGAAGGCATTTGATATTACCTTAAAGGTCACGGTCAAGGTCAAATCCAATACGACCACTGGGTAGCCAAGGGAAAATCCTTAAAGTTTTGTATTAAACATTTTTCTCTAAAATGTTTCCCCGCTGAGATAATCGGCCGTACTGGGACTTTCTGAACACCCTGTATAAGATTTACTAACTCAGAAACCATCGCGGGCATGCGTCCAACCATTTCCCAAAATTTCATCGCAATCGGATGAACGGTTTAGGAAGGCATACGAGACATACAGACAGACAGACAGATAGACAGACAGACAGACAAACATTCATTTTTATATATATAGATATGGGGATTGTATTTGAATTTTATTTTGTAATTCATTTTTACAATTTTTTTTACCAGTCATATTAGTCACATTAGTGCAGTATTAATAACATATTATAACCGTTTAAATTTGCCCGCGGGTGTTTGGCTCGGTGGCGCAATCTGCTTCAGTTTTGCCCAGCCAACCTCATTCGGGAGATCGAAGTCTCTAACCTCGAAATTGTTAATTTGTAAATAATACTGAATAATGTGTAGAAGTGATAAATAATTATTCGGGTTTTTTCGATGAATTTCCCCAAGTGTTTAAAAATCGGTGTCCATAACTGTGGCTTCAACTTCCAGCGATTAAGTAAGTAATTACTGCAGAACGAGTAGGTTACAAGATTTTCATGAAGTTTTTGACGGTTTTCTTGCATGTCCCCTTTCATAAGGTGCAAACAAAGAGGATGTAACTTCTGTCCTATCCTGAAGAAAATGAGTCGATCGACATCAGACATTGTCGAACTTATCACCGAGCGCCTTTCACCCACGGTATTTTCATTGCAATATGCGCTTTTCATTTCAACTATTCCTGCTTTAAATAACTTTCACTTCTTTCAAAGTATTTACCTCTTGTACGAATTGTTGATCGTAGGGGGCAGCAATCAATGATTGTGACTAATCGTAGACAAATTATTCCTGCGATGATGTTCCAGTTGCGAAGCATACACTAGCAAGTCAGCTTACAGCGTCCGATGTTTAGTATCAACTTTAAATCTTTTGGAATACCCATCACCCGAGCATAATCACGATTATGTTAACGTTAATCGCAGAATAGACTGTGAGCTTGGGCACATTATCGCAGTAGTAGTTCGGCACACTTGTCTACGACGAGTCGCTATTATTGATCGCTGCCTCCTACCACGAACAGTTCATAAAAGGTTATTAGCTTGAAAGAAGTAAAAGTTATTTAACGCTGGAATAGTTGAAACGAGAAGCACGTATTGCAATTAATGTACCGTGGGTAATAGGCGCTCGGTGACAAGTCTGACATTCTCCAATGTCCATCGAGTCATCTTTTTACGGACAGGACACGAGCTAGATCCGCTTCAGTTGCACCTGTACGAGATGACATATCAGAAAATCATGAGTCTTCATAAAAATCTTCTAACCTACTCGTTCTGCAGTAATCTATCTATCTATCTATATATATATAAAAATGAATGTTTGACTGTCTGTCTGTCTGTGTCTGTCTGTCTGTCTGTATGTCTCTTATGCCTTCCTAAACCGTTCATCCGATTGCGATGAAATTTTGGGAAATGGTTGGACGCATGCCCGCGGTGGTTTCTGAGTTAGTAAATCTTATACAGGGTGTTCAAAAAGTCCCGGTACGGCAGATTATCTCAGCGGGAAAACATTTTAGAGAAAAATGTTTAATACAAAACTTTAAGGATTTTCCCTTGGCTATCCAGTGGTCGTATTGGATATGACCTTGACCGTGACCTTTAAGGTAATATCAAATGCCTTCCTAAACCGTTCATCCGATTGCGATGAAACTTTGAGGAATGGTTGGACGCATGACCGCGAAGGGTTTCTGAGTTAGTAAATCGTATACAGGGTGTTCAAAAAGTAGCGGTACGGATGATTATTATGCCTTCCTAAACCGTTCATCCGATTGCGATGAAACTTTGAGGAATGGTTGGACGCATGCCCGCGAAGGTTTCTGAGTTAGTAAATCGTATACAGGGTGTTCGAAAAGTACCGGTACGAATGATTATTATGCCTTCCTAAACCGTTCATCCGATTGCGATGAAACTTTGGGGAATGGTTGGACGCATGCCCGCGAAGGTTTCTGAGTTAGTAAATCTTACACAGGGTGTTCAAAAAGTCCCGGTACGGCCGATTATCTCAGCGGGAAAACATTTTAGAGAAAAATGTTTAATACAAAACTTTAACGATTTTCCCTTGGCTACCCAATGGTCATATTGGATTTGACCTTGACCATGACCTTCAAGGTCATATCAAGGTCATATTGATTTTTTAAAATGTGAAACCCCATTTTTGATACCGGAAATGAAAAGAGCGGGAAATTTCACGTTCAAATATGTCCTTGACAATTTTTTAAATATGACCTTTATGGTCAGCGGAGGTAAAATTGAGGTCAACTACAGTTCGGCTTCGTACCACGAAAGCTATGGGCCCTATACAAATTCTTTTTGATAGTAGGGTTTAGGATTTTTCCGTGGCTATGCAACGGTGATATTGGATTTGACCTTGACCATAACCTTCATTTGGCATTTCTTACACATCTGACATAATATTCCAAATCAGTTACACGAAAAACTCCTTAGTGCCAACCAAATTTAATCGAGGCAACAACCATCACTGGTAAATTCAAAGGCGAAGGCGTGCTCATTCACGCATACCTATGATTTCCAACGATTTAACATTCGAATTCAAGCGGCTCCAGTTTCCTTTGCGTCTTGCTTTTGCTATTACCATCAACAAAGCACAAGGTCAATCGTTGACTATTGCGGGCTTAAATTTGGAAAATTTATGTTTTTCACACGGCCAATTGTATGTGGCTTGCTCCAGAGTTGGCACACCCAAAAATTTCCACGTTTTTACTCCGAATAAAAAATGAAAAACATTGTCTATCCGCTGGCCTTAAGATAAATTAATAAAAGAAATATACTTTCCAATTTAAATTAAACTAAATTAAATACATGTGTTTTTTTAGCGTAGCATGGCTCCCTACCTATAGATATCTGCTAAAAATTCGTTAAATGACGGCCAAAATCAATCCACAATCTACCCGTGCGAAGCCGGGCGGATCGCTAGTACTTAAAAATATCACTGGAAGTTGAAGCAACAGTTATTGGCAAAAATCGGACACCGTTTTTTAAACACTTGGGGAATATCATCGAAGAAACCCGAATGATTATTTCTTACCACTTCTACATATTAGTAATCATTATTTACAAATTAACGATTTCGATCTCCCGAATTGACAGGTACCGGGAGATCAGACTTTTGACACTTGTCGCTCAGCTCGTAAGACCGCAGCGCACTCTCCCGAAGCCAACTCTTAAAGCACCGAGCCAACCACTTCCAGCCAAATGTCAGGGAAATCCAAAATCAGGAGTTTTTGCCAGAGGACATTCGGTATATGTTGTTACATACATAAAAGTTATGATATTTTGTAATTTCCATCGTTACACTAGAGGCGAAGAAGAGATGAAGTAGAAGTGAGGTACACGTACACTTCACGTTTGACAGGTCCGTATATAAATTGGAACTTGTGATAGTATAATACAAAAGAGGAAATGTATCGATAAAGAAAAAATAATAATAAAGTAGTTACTCCATTATTGTAATCCAATAACATTGTATTACTTATTTTTCTGCCACGACTTTAATTGCTGATAGTGAAGAAAAATCAAATTTATTGGTTGATCCATCCACTATCAACAATCAAAGTCGTGGCAGAAAAATGATGAATACGATGGAATTGGATTACAATAATGGAGTAACTACTTTGTTATTATTTTTTCTTTGTCGATATATTTCCTTTTTCGTATTATACTAACTTCTAATATGCCGAAATTAAAAATCTCTAGAACTCTGCGGTACAATGCCACGGTAGGAATATCAAATTGTACCGACATGACATGCTTCGACAAGGTCTATATCAACTTTAGCATTATATTGGGGGCACTGCACTAATCCTGTGGCACATTTTTCTATCTGGGAAAGCCGTGGTAGAAAAGTAGGAGATACGATAGAATTGGATTACAATAATGAAGTAATTACTTTATTATCTCTTCTTTGTCGAAATATTCCCCCTTTCGTATTATCAAAAGTTCCAATTATATAATATCGGAACGCTGTACAGCTGTACTACCATAATAATATGCTTTCCCAGATAGAAAAATGTGCCACAGGATTAGTGCAGTGCCCCCAATATACCGCTAAAGTTGATACAGACCTTGTCGAAGCATGTCATGTCGGTAGAACCTGATATTCCTACCGTGGCATTGTACCGCAGAGTTCTAGAGATTTTTAATTCCGGCATATTGGAGGTAAAAAAAATGCATATATACTGTCAATACGGGAAGACGGTATATTATCGGAACGCTGTACAGCTGTACTACCATAATAATATGCTTTCCCAGATAGAAAAATGTGCCACAGGATTAGTGCAGTGCCCCCAATATACCGCTAAAGTTGATACAGACCTTGTCGAAGCATGTCATGTCGGTAGAACCTGATATTCCTACCGTGGCATTGTACCGCAGAGTTCCAGAGATTTTTTATTCCGGCATATTGGAGGTAAAATGCATGTATACTGTTAGTACGAGAAGACGGTATATTATCGGAACGCTGTACAGCTGTACTACCATAATAATATGCTTTCCCAGATAGAAAAATGTACCACAGGATTAGTGCAGTGCCCCCAATATACCGCTAAAGTTGATACAGACCTTGTCGAAGCATGTCATGTCGGTAGAACTTGATATTCCTACCGTGGCATTGTACCGCAATTCTAGAGAATTCTTTTCTACCTAGGTTAATTTTTTACTGCGAAGAAAAATAAAATTTCCATCAATCCGTCCCGTTCTCGTATGGCGCTGAAAACAAAAAATAGAATAGCCACAAAGATATTTGTTCTGTAGAAGGGATGAAAATGAGGTTAAGACAGTCAGTTAGGAAGTAACTTATCTGATACCACTTCTTCCGAGATACAGAGATGTCTCCTTTCCTGCTCTTCATGCACTAGCAACCAGAGAAAAATGACACTGCTTCCGTGCACTATCTTGATTATTTTAAAAAAATCCAAACGATTTGATAATAGCTAGCTGTCAGAGCGTCTATCACATTCACCACTATTGAGATTCACTACTCCGATTACACTGAATTTTTACTTTTTATTAACAAGGGCGTCCGAGGATTGAAAAAATGCGAGGGAAATCGTTTCGCGAAAATGGAAATATTTTATTAATTTTGAAAAACAACTAAACATTCAAGGAATATATTCTCTCACACACTCTCACATACAGTTTTGATGGCGTATGCGTGTGGCCGCATCTGTGTACACATTTCCGACCATGGCCGAATACCGCCGAAGACAGGCGGAATTTTTGTGACATTTTTACATATATACCGTATGTCCTATGGCCAACCGCGCAGGTGAGCTGCGACCTGAATTCTTGACTTCGGCAGTATTTATGGTACAGTCAGAGTGGGCTTCAGACGAGTGCGCTGCATAAGAACGAAAAGTGTCGACTGCTCTTCTAATAGCTGTCAATTCGAGAGATCGAAGCGTTTCGTGTAACCTCAAAATCGTAAAGTTTTGAATTAGTAGTGAATAACTTGTAGAAGTGATGAGAAATAATCATAACTAATCTTCCGAATTGACACCTTAGTTATCGCTCACGCCACTTCGTAAAACTACTTCCTAAACAGGCGCGGTGCTAGCGCGGAAATAATTTCTGAAACAAATAGGCATGAGGCGTGTAATTCGGTTGGACATCAAAAAAACTTTAATGATTGTTAACTCTCACTTCTGAACATTACTTACCATTTATTCAAAGATTCACGATTTCGAGCCAATTTGATTAATGTAACTGCGGATAAGCCATATGTATGTATATTATAAATATAATAATCATAAATCGTACATACATAAGATTTTTAACGAATGATGAAGGGATATCTCACCAGCATGCAGTGATAAGGCCCGGTGCACACATCCGATTTATAACGTACGGTGCCGCTGCAGCGCCGGAATTGCGGCGGCGATACCATGGATAGATTGTGGCACGTCACCGAAAGTATGTGTGCAGCGCCACACACATTCTATCTATGGTATCGCCGACCGCAATTCCGGCGCTGCAGCGTTTAAAAGTCGGATGTGTACAGCGGGCCTTACAGTCAAACACATTCCTATTATGCAAAACGTTATCGGCGTCAATGTCAACATAGATCCTGCGTCATTCAACGTTATCATTGAGGTTCATACGATATCTTATTTGCGTAGTTTGAAAAATACATGTCATTGATTTATTTCAATAAGTTTCATTCTTCATGTAATTGTAAGTACGTGTTTTGCTAAAATAATTAAAAACTGTATGAAATGTAAAGTTTGAGATTTTCTAAATTAAAAAAAAAAGATACATAATAGACTGCGGATGTATGGAAAGAGGTTATTAAGAGATATTTTTACATAGACTTAAAAAATCAAAAAATCCAATTTTATGGGTCGGTGGTGGGGGTAACTTAAAAAAAATTGTTTCCAGAATTTTTTGTCCCAGTTTTATAGATCGGAAAAAACCATAAAACTTTTATTTCAACTTTTTTCCCTTATCTTTCACCGTTTGGGAGTTAATCCGTGAAGAAGAAAAATCTGCATTTTTTTCAAGGGATGATTTCACCCCTTAAAACTGGAATTCCGCACCAATGAAATGTATTTTTGTATTACGCTTGAACTACTCTACTTGCACACGGAATGGCGGAATTTTCTGAATTTTCGTGTTCCCTAACTTCCCTTGTGAGTAGGACTCACTAGACGATAGCCGCCATGTTTTTCCCTACATTTTAGATCCATTTTCATTTCCGAATAAAGAATGTTGCGTTAATGAACCGTGATTTCCCCGATAAAGGAGAGGCTTTGAAATTTGCTACATCTGGTTTTAATTTTTCTAACAAGTACTATTTGTTTCCTTTTCTTTCAACAATTATTAATAAATGTGTGAAAAAGACATTTTTCATTTTCCACAAAAAGTAGTTAATAATGAAAAAATTAGTAATGATAGGTAGATTCTACACTGTATTACCTTCTTTGATTGCAAGTATATCGATACAGTAGATCGTTAATAAAATAGAGGTATCTATACTCCTTCGCCAATGAGACATCTACCCTCCAATGAAAGATTGGTGGGATGGTTGCTTCACAGTAATTATTGCGACATGCAAGGTTAAAGTCTGATACCCCAGTTATCGTTCTTCACCAGTTAACCCTACTGATCCGCAAAAATTACTTCCATGTCGAATTTCTTCGTAGAACCTACAGACGTTATTTCAGCGGAGGCAGTTTCACCTGAAATTAACAATAAGCTGTGCTTTACATTTGAAACTGTTATAAATATCTACTTAATTAATATAGTTGATTGGTAAATTTGTCATGTCTATTTTCATGAATATGTAAACTGATTTAACAAAAATACCCCATTGTCTCAATCGTGCCAGCATATTCGAAATAAAGCTATCAATATTCGACATCATTTCAAAGCGAATATCAATACGTGCACGTATTACAACACGATCACTCTTTCAAAAACATCTCGTAGGTACATCAATTTGAGTAACAATTAACTTTCTTCCGTGAAAACGATCGTTGCGATTTCCTCCAACGTAAATCCCAACGTACATGGAAAAAAAATAATTTTGCAGGCTTAGCAATAATATTCAATTTTGCTGTAAACTTTTTGCTGTCGTGACAAAAATATTATCTATGGCAGCAAAAGATATATCTGATTACTGCAACTACGATAAAGTTTTTTTGGTAAAAAATGTTTACTATCCCAGCAAATATTTTTACTACAATTGCACGAATCTTTTACTGCCACAAATAATATTTTTGTTACGATAGCAACAAGTTCTCAGCAAAATCCAGTTTTGCTAAGACTACAAAATCATTTTCCTCACTCATGCCTATTTCGAGGCCTTTTCCAGCCTATTTTTAGACCGTAAGGTGGCGTTTTTCCCGCGTGATACCGACCGGGAGTCCGCAGGCTGTCAAAAGATTGCTTAGTCCGAAGTGGGTCCTTTTTCCAAACTGATAAACGCAACGTGAGATGAGCAGTGTATATGTCGCAGGCAAATAGCAACTCTTTAGGCAGATAGTATCTGCCTAGGCAAATACTAACTGCCTGGACAAATAGCTTTATTATGTTTATTTCTGATTAAACACCATTTGCCTAGGCAAATAGTATCTGCCGGAACCGTTGTTAGGCAAATAGTATCTAGTCTATTTCAGTTCAATAATTTGTGGTTATGTGCATATTATAGGCCCGTTGCACACGTCCGTCTTTTAACCGTGCGGTACCGCTGCGGCGCCGGAATTGCGGTCGGTGATACCATAGATAGATTGTGTGTAGCGCTGCACACACACCTTCGGTGACGTTGCGGCGCCGTGCGTTCCTCTTGCGGCAGTCTTTCGCCGCAGTTCCCCACGGCACCGCAACGATACCGCACACGCACCTCTGGCTTCTCAGTACTTTCCTGTCTATAGAGTGCATTGAATTGCTGCGGCAACGCAGCGGCACCGCAACGACGTGTGCACCGGGCGTGATATCACCAACCGCAATTCCGGCACCGCAGCGGTACCGCACGGTTAAAAGACGGACGTGTGCAGCGGGCCATAAGTAGTTGCTCCTCAGATAAACTTCAGTATTTCAGTAATTTATTAGGTGTGGGTTTGATAATTGTAGATGGATGTTTGTTTATGTTATCCAGTGCGGGAAGTTTCTAATTCCTAATCAAGCTTTTATGTCGTAGGCAAATGGTCGTTTCAGACAAATAGCTTTGCCTAGGAAAATAGCTCTTGTGGCTTCGCTCGCTCCTCCGACTCTAATCTAACTTAACCCAGTCCAATGCATTAAAATATAAATAAATTAGATTTGGTAAGATTAGGTTAGGTTAGGTTAGGCTTGAATCGGCGGAGCGAGCGAAGCGAGCGGAGCCACAAAAGTTATTTGTAGGCAAATAGCTTTGCCTAGGAAAATATCTTGTGGTTTCGCTCGCTCCGCCGCTCCGCCGACCCTAACCTAACCTAACCTAGTCTAACGCATTAAAATATTAATAAATTAGATTTGATAAGATTAGGTAAGATTAGGTTAGGCTTGAATCGGCGGAGCGAGCGAAGCGAGCGGAGCCACAAAAATTATTTGCCTGAAATGTGACCATTTGCCTAACCAACCGCTCGCATGTTTTAGGAATAATTTGAAAAAATCTTGTATGCAACACGTTAGGAAATGCATTCTGTGTAACTCGTGTGATAGATATTGCAATAATCTCACTCGTTACGCAAAATGAGGCATTTCCTAACTGGTTATATAAATAACTAATCTATATGCTATATGCCTAAAGAACATTTAGGCAGATACTGTTTGACTAGGCAAATAGTATCTGCCTAGTCATTTAGGAATGAATTATAAAGAAAAGCTATTTGCCCAGGTAGTTAGTATTTGCCTAGGCAGATACTATCTGCCTAAAAAGTTACTATTTGCCTGCGACATATACTTCTGTTTGTTTTGTTTTGAGAAATGGTAATTCGTGAGAAGAAATAGTATATGTCATTCGGCTGAAATCCTCGGATTTTTAAGACTGTGTTTAGGTCGTAGCACGAGGCATGGTGAGGGGACGAGGCTCGCCGAAGGCACACATTAAACACAGTCTGAAAAAACCTCGGATTACCGCCTAATGACGTAAGATACTATTATTTTCCGTGTACAATTCCGCGCCGCGAGTCTCGCGCGCGAAACAGTACCGACCGCAGTGTTGCCGAGAATCGAGAAATCCATCCATTATGTCCGGAGCCTATCGTAGAACTCTTTCCCTCTTCCCATCGTCGAACCGATGAAAGTTCGATACGATCCGACTCCTCGAGCCCTGCCGAGCCCGCGCCAAAGTAATTGTCAGGGTAATTTAAACGGCTGCTATCGACGCATCGAGACGACGAACCGACAGCCCAGGCGGAAGTTGGCTGTACCGTCTGGTACTGGCACGAAATAACCCCCCGCGTGAGGCTTAATACTTCGTTACTCGCGCTTTGGCTCTCACGACCGTTTGCCGTGCGGATTATACACAGGACCCTTCGTCGGCTCGCCTCCGATTTCCAGTAACGCGTGTTACGCGGGCTCCTCGCATGCCAGCCGAGGTGGATTGAATAATTTTGCTCGCGAGTGTATAATAGATACGCGATGGTGCTTCATCGGGAACGTAACTCCTTCGCTTCTCCCTCTAAACGTCCAGTCTTAGGGACTGTACACACATAAATAATGTTACGTGGGAGTCATGTGGGTGTATTCGGTTACAGACAATTATTAAAAAATTTTAAAAAAAGTCATGTGGGTGTATTCGGTTACAGACACAATTATTAAAAAAATGATCGTCTTTTTCTAATAACTTCATTTAACCGAATATACCCACATCACTTCCACGCAACATTGTTCTGCCAGATGTTAACACATCAATTAGATATCTCTTCCTTCGAACCATGTGAAACAGTATGTGATTGCAAGGAAGAGATATCTAATTGATGTGTTAACATCTGGCAGAAAAATGTTGCGTGGAAGTGATGTGGGTATATTCGGTTAAATGAAGTTATTAGAAAAAGACGATCATTTTTTTAATAATTGTGTCTGTAACCGAATACACCCACACGACTTCCACATAGCATTGTTTTTTTTAAATTTTTTAATAATTGTCTGTAACCGAATACACCCACATGACTTCCACGTAACATTGTTCTGCCATATGTTTACACATCTATTGCAAGTTAGAATGACTAACTCGTTTTTAGTTTTTTAATAATTGTCTGTAACCGAATACACCCACATGACTTCCACGCAATATTGTTCTGCCATATGTTTACACATCTATTGCAAGTTAGAATGACTAACTCGTTTTTAGTTTTTTCCCACCTACCGTACCTCCACTCTCATTTTTTCTGTAGTTCGACATATAGTTTGCCTTCCTCTTCCTCGCAATGTCTGTAAAATATTAATCAGTAAGTAATTGAAACAGTTAAAACTACAAATTAGTAAATAAATGATTGTCGTGTACTAATGAAATATGTATACAGAAGGGGATAAAAGTATTCCGTATATTTACACTTACCAGCGGCATTTGACTTCATTGTAGGTATAGGTTATGGAAGTCACGAATTGGTATCTCGTTTTTGTAGAAATCGTAGTGCAACTGTTGTTATACACTGAAAACAGTATAAAGATGTACGTTCTGGAGATAGAAGCGTCTATCATGGGAATGGTGATGTTGTGAATAATGGAAAGTACTCACCGTTATTCTGAAATTTACGACTTCGAGGTTAGACGCTCTGATCTCTCGAATTGATACCGACTCTAATTACCGACTCGACTTGTACCGGTATACCAAAACCCACAAAAACAGATCCTCTGTAAGAAAAGGCGACATGTTCATTCAGTGCCAACAAAAATTGATACGTAAAATACTCTCCAAAAAAGATTTGAAATCAATTAAGATCGCCATGTTCAAGAGTTATATATAAAAAGTAAAAGGCATCATTTGAAAGGGAAATTATTGTAAATCAAGTGATTACAAAATTCGACTAAAAAATTTATAAAAAAAATTGTAATAAAAAAGAACTGTGCTTGGACGGTGTTAGTGATTCATAAATTGCACTGCCGAAGTCAAATTCAGAGAAATTCAGAAGGCCCCCGCCTGATCGGTTTCTCGTACGACATTCGGTATACTGGTGGTATCATATAAGAGTGTATGAATTTATTTAAAATCATAAGTGCATAAACATCGAGTATAATTCTGTGTCTGAATTTTTTATTTTGAAGGGAAAAAACGCGGCAAGTTCTTTTTTATTAAAATTTTTTTTATAAATTTTTTTAGTCGAATTTTGTAGTCACTTGATTTACAATAATTTGCCTTTCAAATGATGCCTTTTACTTTTTATATATAACTCTTGAACATGGCGATCTTAATTGATTTCAAATCTTTTTTGGAGAGTATTTTACGTATCAATTTTTGTTGGCACTGAATGAACATGCCGCCTTTTTTTTACAGAGAATCTGTTTTTGTGGGGAGATTTCACTACTTTTTTTGGAATTTATTCATGAGGAGAATACGTACATGTAGGAGAATAGCTTTTTATTACTAAGTGTATTATTGCAGAACGAGTAGGTTAGAAGATTTTCATGAAGACTCACGATTTTCTGACATGTCATCTCGTACAGGTGCAACCGAAGAGGATCTAGCTCATGTCCTGTCCGTAAAAAGATGACTTTTAAGGTACAGGAATCATCGGTATCTCCTAAGCGCCGAGCGATATGCAACCCATTTGCTGGCGTGTATAGTGCGACTGACACTGTATGTATGTTGTTACATACAACTGTCCCTTTCAATACACGCCAGCGTAGCACATTGCATATCGGTTGGCGCCATCGGATCCAAGATGGTTCCCTAAAATTCCAATATGGTTCCCTAAAATTCGAAGATGGTTCCCTAAAATTCGGTGACAATACCGACAGCCGGTACTCGAACCAAATAGCAGAAATTTGAACCAAATAGCAGGGACACGAACCAAATAGACGTTTCAGTCCGAAAAACATCGGTCATATTAATAGTGGTGAATGTGACAGACGCTCTGACTGCTAGCTATTATCAAATCGTTTGGATTTTTTTTTAATAATCAAGATAGTGCACGGAAGCAGTGTCATTTTTCTCTGGTTGCTGGTGCATGAAGAGCAGGAAACGAGACATCTGTATCTCGGAAGAAGTGGCATCAGATAAGTTACTTCCTAACTGACTGTCTTAACCTCATTTTCATCCCTTATACAGAACAAATATCTTTGTGGTTATTCTATTTTTTGTTTTCAGCGCCATACGAGAAAGGGATGGATTGATGGAAATTTGATTTTTCTTCGCAGTCAAAAATCAACCTAGGTAGAAAAGAATTCTCTAGAATTGCGGTACAATGCCACGGTATGAATATCAGGTCCTACCGACATGACATGCTTCGACAAGGTCTGTATGAATTTTAGCGGTATATTGGGGACACTGCACTAATCCTGTGGCATATTTTTCTATCTGGGAAAGCCGTGGTAGAAAAGTAGGAGATACGATAGAATTGGTTTACAATAATGAAGTAATTATTTTATTATCTTTTCTTTATCGATATATTCCCCCTTTCGTATTATCAAAAGTTCCAATTATATATTATCGTCTCGCGAATGCAAATATTTTATTAATTTTGAAAAACAACTAAACATTCAAGGAATATATTCTCTCACACACTCTCACACACATTTTTGATGGCGTATGCGTGTGGCCGCATCTGTGTACACATTTCCGACCATGGCCGATTACCGCCGAAGACAGGCGGAATTTTTGTGACATTTTGACATATATATATCGCCCGAGAAATCGGATTCTCGACTTTTGAGGGGCGAGGGGCGTGGCTTCGCGTTGCTAAGGAAAAATCTCTGTTAATATGTAACTTACAACATTTACTCTGGTCTCTATCGATAGAGAATAGTCGATTTATATGGCGTAACTAAGCATAGTTTTGGTTATAACCGTATATTTATTGAGAAAATTCGATGTTAAAATTGAGGGGTGAAGGGGGCAGACATTTTTCCTGTAGATACACGGGTGCTCGCGGCGACAGCGCTGGTTGCGTCGTTCTGACGACTTGAATGAACATGCCGCGAGACACTACCGTGTCTCTTGATACCGACCAAGCCCGGCCGAAGGTAAATGTCGAGACCCTCTCGTACCCCGATGCCAAGTGGCTTCACAGTGGTGGCACTGTGGGATCACGCGGTGACTTTGAGAAACATCACAGTGATGGCTTGGTGCGTGCCCACTGGGGTACCACTGTGGCATCACGCAGTGTACAAAGTGGATAAAGTAGGATTTTGCGAAAGGATAAAAAGTAGGGTTTTGCACGCAGTGACTTTACCGAGGCTTTTCACTGTGTGTTCGTGCAGTGCCGCCGCCTACCACCCGGCCTAGTAGTGTCGCTTTTTTTTTCACACCCTACCGGGATTTGAACCTGCGATCTTCAGGATACGAGATGCTTCGAAACTGGGAATGCTTGCATTCTACTAATTGAGCCACCGACTCTTCAAGCGCGGTGTTGCTCCACTCCGGTCATAATATAGAAACCGGACATGACAGTGACTGCTCTCGAAGGTTCTCATTAAATTTTGTAAACTAATTTGATATTTTTCTTTTTCAAAATAAATGTCCACATAACCACGTAACATAAACAAATAATTTGTAAGTAAAAGTAGTTTTAAAAGTGCAAATGCAATAAACCCAATTCATAAGTAATGAATATCGGTATCGAAGATATCTTATCAATTCTAGGAGAGTCAAAAATTCAGCTAGTAGAAGGAGAAGCGGTATTGAAAAAGCAGGTTTGTATTTTCCTGCGGACTCAAAAAGAGAAACTAAAATCCAGTGAAAATCGTCGCTTCTTGCGTACAATCGTCACATAGTACAATTTGCCCTACTGATTTATGTACAGAAGCGTTGTAAAAACATGTTTGCGTCTTCCTCTGGCCCAGCTGCACTTGCACGTTACTTCTTTATTGTTGTTTACCAGTAAGATGTTCACTTTAACTTCGTGAGGAGCACTTGTAACATGTGACGATTGTATGCAAGAAGCGACGATTTTCACTGTATTTTCCTTTCTCTTTTTGATTCCGCAGCGAAATACAAACTGCTTTCAATACCGCTTCTCCTTCCACTAGCGGCATTTTTGACTCTCCTAGAATTGACAAGATATCTTCGATACCGATATTCATCACTTATGAATTGGGTTTATTGCACTTGCACTCTTAAAACAACTTTTATTTACAAATACTTTGTTTACGTTACATGGTTATCTTGACATTCGGTATGTAACGACGGCCATCTTAGAAAAGAACGGAACGCCACTATACGGCGGTGTCCGACGCGAATAAAAAGTCCGTAAGGCGTCAGCGAATAGACCAATCAGGATTAAGTATTCCGTTGTGGCAAAAACTCGCACTCCGGATCCTCACTGTGGCATCAGAGTAACGTAACTCAGTGACGCCACCGCGTGACATTTGGGTGAAAGTCACGCTTGGCTGTCGGGGTAGTAGAGCGCTTTTTTCTGTACCGACATTTACAAGGCTCGAGCATCGTCGGCAAATATTGCCGGAGGTACCTAACTGTCGCTTGTTGCGTTTCTTACGGGCCATGCGGTATAATCACTAATTAATTGAAACAGTTGAAACCACAAAAAGTAGGAATTAAATGATTGTCGTGTACAAATGAAATCAAGAGACACGGTAGTGTCTCCCGGCATGTTCATTCAAGTCGTCAGAACGACGCCGCCAGCGCTGTTGCCGCGAGCACCCGTGTATCTTTACAGGAAAAATGTCTGCCCCCTTCACCCCTCAATTTTAACATCGAATTTTCTCAATAAATATACGGTTATAACCAAAACTATGCTTAGTTACGCCATATAAATCAACTATTCTCTATCGATAGAGACCAGAGTAAATGTTGTAAGTTACATATTAACAGAGATTTTTCCTTAGCAACGCGAAGCCACGCCCCTCGCGCCTCAAAAGTCGAGAATCCGATTTCTCAGGCGATATATATGTGTCAAAATCTCATAAAAATTCCGCCTGTCTTCGGTGGTATTCGGCCATGGTCGGAAATGTGTACACAGATGCGGCCACACGCATACGCCATCAAAAATGTATGTGAGAGTGTGTGAGAGAATATATTGCTTGAATGTTTAGTTATTTTTCAAAATTAATAAAATATTTCCATTCGCGAAACGATTTCCCTCGCATTTTTTCGATCCTCGGATGCGCTTGTTAATAAAAAGTAAAAATTCAGTGTAATCGGAGTAGTGAATCTCAATAGTGGTGAATGTGACAGACGCTCCGTATAGTTTAATAATCGTTTGTATTTTTTTCGAATATCGAGATAGTGAACGGATGCAGTGGTATTCTTCTCTCCAATGCTTGTGCATCAAGAAAGGAGCAGGAAAGGAGACGGTCTCGGAAGAATTGCCATCAGATAAGTTTAATTGCCATTTGACAGCTTTAACCTCACTTTCACACACAATGGAAGGACAATATCTTTGTGTTCGTTCTATTTTTTGTTTTCAGGGTCATGCGAGCACGGGAAAAATCGAAGAAAATCAATCATCAATACAAGCCGTGGCAGAATAGGAGATGAAATGGAATTGGATCACAATAATCAAGTAATTACTTTATCACTATTTTTCTCTATCGATATATTTCCTCTTTCGTACTATTACAAGTTCCAATTAACACACCGACCTGTCAAACCTGAAATGTACACGTACCGCACTTCTATTTCATCTCTTCTTCGTCTCCGGTGTAATGACGGTCAATGAGGAATTACTGATACCGATTAGGCAGATAAGTGCTGAATAACGTAGTATAATACGAGAGAGGAAATATATCATTTTTAATAATTCTGTCATTATTAGAATAGAATTGATTAACTCAGATATAGTTTTATAATTTCTACGCTCGAGTAAGTTCGGTATATTTGAAATAGTGAAATGTGCTGCATATGATTATGTAATTTACAATTTGTTACAGATCGTATGCAAACCCGAGGAGGTTTTTTTTGAACGAGGGATCATCTACTTGTTGTTCCAACAAGAACCAGTTGCTTAGTTGCGTTCATTGCATTTGACAGGTCGGTATATAAATTGGTTCTTAATTTTTACGCTGAGTAAGTTCGGTATACTTTAAAAGTGAAATGCTGCATATAATTGTGTGATTTACAATTTGTTACAGATCGTTTGCAAACCCGAGGAGGTTTCTTTCCAACGAGGGATCATCCACTTGTTGTTCCAACAAGAAACAGTTGCATTCATTGCATTTGACAGGTCGGTATATAAATTGGTAGTATAATACGAAAGAGGAAATATATCATTTTTCTTAATTCTGTCATTATTAGAATTGGTTAACTTAGATTAATATAATCTTAGTTTCTACGTTTAGTTAGTTCAGTATATTTTAAATTGTTTGTGTTATTTACAATCTGTTACAGATCGTATGCGAAGTCGAGGGGGTTTCTTTCGAACGAGGGATCATCGTCTTGTTGTTCCAAGAACCTGCTGCTTTGGTTCATTCGGCGACCTGGATCTGCTGTCTCAAGTGCATGGACGTACGTCACTTTAAATGGTCCTTTAATATCATCCGAACCGTAGACTTGCTAACCTCTGATTCTAACCTTTCTTGCCATAGCCTGAATATTCTTTCGAGGGTTATTCCTTACTCTTTCTAGCAGAGCATCGATATTTTGCTGCATCTATATTCTTCTGGAACTTCCTAAAATAATTATAAAAACCCTATATAATTCAGCCCGAACAAGTACAATCTTATCGGACTATATCTTATCGGGGAGATTTTTCGACATAATGATTCCGAAACGTTTTTATCGAGAAGTATATATTTCTAACATACGGTAGTGTTCACGAATATTGTAAAATATCACGGGAATGTTACAGAAAAGTTACTTGCAAGAACGTGCTTTGTGGGGTGCAAATGGTGTGATATTTGTAATCCATCGTTACACCAGAGGCGAAGAAGAGATGAAAGAGAAGTGAGGTACATGTACACTTCACGTTTGACAGGTCGGTATATAAATTTAAACTTGTGATTGTATAATACGAAAGAAGAAAAACTTATATCGATAAAGAAAAAAAATAATAAAGTAGTTACTCTATTATTGTAATCCAATTCCATTGTATCCCTTATTTTTCTGCCACGGCTTTGATTGTTGATAGTGGATGGATCAACCAATAAATTTGATTTTTCTTCGCTATCAGCAATTAAAGTCGTGGCAGAAAAATAAGTGATACAATGTCATTGGATTACAATAATGGAATAACTACTTTATTATTATTTTTTCTTTATCGATATAAGTTTTTCCTCTTTCATATTATACTATCACAAGTTTCAATTTATATACCGACCTGTCAAACGTGAAGTGTACATGTATGTACCTCACTTCTCTTTTATCTCTTCTTTGCCTTTGGTGTAACGATGAAAATGACAAAATATCATCATTTACACCCCGCAAAGCACGTTTTTGCAAGCAACTTTTCTGTAACGTTCCTGCGATATTGTACAATATTCGTGAACATTACCGTATGTTAGAAACATTCCTTTACTCATAATATATATTTCTCGATAAATTCGCGAATGTTACAAAACAGCTAGAAGCATTTCGGAATCATTACGTTGAAAGATCTCATCGATAAGGTACAGCTCGATAAGATTGTACTTGTTAGGGCTGAATTATATAGGGTTTTTATATCCCAGAAGAATATAGGTGCAGCAAAATATCGATGCTCTGCTGGAAATTTATTTACGAGTAAGGGCGAAATTTCAGCGGTACATGCAAAAGGATTTCTTGAAACTATACCAACGGCTTGAGTTAATACATAGATGTAACAACATATGATTAATATTTGACTATTTCTTTTCATACCTTCTTTTTGACTTTTGAAAATGTATACTATGTAACTATAGCGAAAACTATGCGTAACTATAGCGTAAAACTCCAAAGATAACCTATATTGGAAAAACAAGTTGCATCATTTATTTTCAAAACAGTGTGACGTGAAAATTTGTACACTCTATAGTAAATAAGTACCATTATAAGAAAATATATATTGTTAATTTTTGAAATGAAGTGTACATTGCTAAATATATGAATCTAAGTGAGGTTTTATTGTAAATATTGTAAATATATTAGTTATGTGATGAAATATATGTTCATGCTACAGAGTTTTCCGAAAATAGATTAAGAACAAAAATAAAGTTTATATTATTGTTTAATAGTTGTTGTTTATTTAGCAGATTGTTTAATCTGCTAGCACCGGCTGTATTTAATTTACATATCCAAATATGTGAATCTATAGAATTAGTTAACTCAGATTAATATAGTTTCTTAATTTCTACGTAGAGTAAGTTGGGTATATTTTAAATAGTGAAATGTGATGGGCCCTGTGAAATCATACCAGATGTCGGAAAATTTTTTTTCGGGAAAATGGCAGATTACGATAGAGGAGATTCTGATCTTCAAAACAAAACAAAAATCGAAGCTCTAGCGTTATTACAGCCGGAGTTACGAATTTTTAAAGTTCAAGTACAGAAAATTGTAGTTTCGAGAAAAACGCAGTTAAAGATTACGAAGTGAACAATACACAAAAAAATTAATATCTCGGCTTCTATTGCTTCAATCGGGTTGAAATTTTGGCATGATGTTCAACGTATATGTACCTAGATATCCTGCAAGTTTCAAGTGCGGACAACGCCTCTACGTGGAGTAAGACAATGGAGAAGATCGATACAAGAACAACAGATATGAATTGGTGAAGATGATGCAAAATTTATTTAAACAAATAATAACAGGAATGTGTTGGCGTTCGGCGCGACGTTAGCGACCAGAAGAGTCTTCCTGTAGGCGTTTTGGAGGACGACCTCTCCGTTTCTTTGGCTGCATTTGTGCAGGAGCGTCCATGGCAGGTGGGTCATCGACATCGTCCTCCATTTCAGTCTCGTCAACCAGGCGTTTTGGAGGACGACCTCTCGGTTTCTTCGGCTGCATTTGTGCAGGAGCGGGACACAAGACGTTTTTTGTTTCTTCAGAACAAAATGGGCGGATTTTATCATAGAGGTACTGTTGACGTTCGCAAGGTAATCCAGTAGATTTGACCTCTTCGAGGATCACGTCATCTGCGCCATCGAGATTACCAATGAAGAACGATTGTGCTTCTCCATCAAGCGTCGTTTTACATGTGACCCAGCCTGGTATTTCCTTAGTGAACTCAAAGTGATAGAACGATGATATGAGTGGAATCTTGCCCCAGTGGAGACGATCAAAGTAGTCTTGCCAGGCATGGAATGGTATGTGCAGTGTTTGCCCAGCTTCGTCACTTACTACTACGCTTTGATTTACGTGAGATTCGGGTGTGCTTTGCCGAATCACTTCTGCTACGTCGTCCACAGTCTCCGCAGGTGTATATCGGAACTTGCGTTTGAACAGTCCGAAGGCCCAGTCGCAACTAAACCGCGTATGGCCGACGGGCATGAACGAGAGTACAATACGATCATTCAGCGATTTTAGAATACGCCAATTCAAATACGCCATTATTGTTCGATTTTTGTTTTGCCAACAACAATTATCAGCATGGAGATACAGTATCCTTTCACCGGTCGAGAACGAGTCGAGAGCATGATGGATCATACAATGAAACTGGAACCTTTGGCAACGCTGGCAGCTTCTGGGATCAGATAATTGTATTGACGCTGGTAGGTGTCGTTCATTATCCCGAAAATGTTTATTTTATAACCGCAAAGGAAATATATCGGTCCAGGTCACAGAGGCTGATGTGGGATTGACACAAGCTGCGCCATATCAAACGACCAATGCACGGCACGAGTATCCAAATTCGGCTCCTGCGACCTGCTCGCAATGTCAGTGACGTTTCTCATTTCTCGCGTGTTCTTAATTGTCGTATTGCAGAAATTGCGTTCTTCATTGACACGCGCCATGTGTCTGTTCATCTTCTCTAACTTTTCTTCTTTCTCTGTATCCGAAAGCATGGAACGAGCTTAGGTATTCGCAAAATGACGCTGGCAAAAATGACACATATCGCTTTGTGGTTGTTGAACGATTATTTCTGGACAGTGCTTTCTCCACAACCTACGGAATGTCTTCAAACTCACTGGCTCAGTACCATTCGCTGTACAGCTTTCTGTGTAGCACGTGGCATGAATTGTGCTTTTTCGGTCCGACGTCGGCAGCAATTTAATAGACGCATTAAATTGTGTTGCCATTCGTCCAAGGAGGAAAACGGCATTATTTTCAGCGTAATTCTGAATGAAAGCGACAACAGACTTTCTATTTTCCAGCGTTAACGAATGTTTTGGTTTCCGAGCAACATTACCGTGCACTGAATCAACAACACCTTCATCCAGGTACAAACATTTGAGTCGTCGATATCGTACATTCGACATAGTATGGGCGAACAAAATAGTTATTTTCGTTATTAGGGCGTGAAGCGCTGTTTCTAACGAGAGTGAAGTTTGCCGCACGAGCGAAGCGAGTACGGCAATCACACTCGTTAGAACGGCGCGAAACAACCGAATAACGAATTCTATTTTTTGTCACTAAGTGTCAAACACGAGATTGACGATTTCACGCACTGCGCAGGTTATTTCACGCACCGCGCAACTTTTCACGAATTGGTGTGTGAAAGATGATTTCACATGCGTCGAGGACGCCCATGAAACCGAGTATTTGACACTGAGTGACAAAAACGTCTTTTCGCAAACATTGAAGCCTTTCAATTTAAACCCGATACGTACATTACGTCGTTCTTCATTCGGTTTTTTCGACCGGTGTGTGAAATCGCTTGTTGATAATAATGACCGGATTTGGCCGAGTAGCAACAAGTCCAGTTTATTCGTGTGATTTTCGTAGTAGTCTAGTGCTGCACTATCAGCTCTCATGTCTCGCAACGCATACACCGTGAACAGCTCGGAACAAGCCGTCTTATTTGGACCATGCTTACAGCCACACGTAGCAGTACAGAACGCACGAATACGCGCTAACTCCGGATCGGTATCTTCAGTTGTCGCCGTATCTCCGCTGACCATTTGAACATTTCGATACCCTTGAACGCATCCAAATGATGTTTCCGCATCATCTGCGTCATCTGCTTCCATAGGTATTTCCTCATCGGACGCATACTCGTCATCCTAAATTCAGAGAATACTGTACTGTCTGTTTCACAGTCAGGTATCACGTTAATATACACAGTTTCTATTACGTACCTCTGATGCTCCTTCCGATTGTGAATCGTCCTCAGTGCGATTAAAATACTCGTTTAATATGTCCGTGATGGCCGGATCGTCGAACGGACATACATTTGCCATCACTTCGGTTATCAATGAACACACGTGTAAGAAACTTTTTTATTTCGGTTTTCACCACGCTCAGACCTCGCTCAGTCAGCGATCGCACACCAACCGAACGATGATAGTTGCTACGCAACGGCACGAAGCAGTGGAAGTATAATACGGTGAAAGAATGTTCCCCTCCACCTATACACAACCTTACTAAGGAACGTGCGACATCTGGTATGTTTTCTGCAGAGCGACTACCGAACACGTTTTCGTTCCTACACTGCCAATTTCACCTCGTTTGACTACTTTTTTCATCGGCACATGGTTGCCAAACATGTCTAGCACTCAAATCCATCGAAATCCGAAAATCGAATTTTTCAAGTTCAGATCGCGTTTTGGGCTCTAGCGCAAAATTCACTTTTCCGACTTCTGGTATGATTTCACAGGGCCCATCACAAATACTGATTATAATTGTGTTATTTATAATTTGTTACAGAAATAAACGTGCTGGTATCCAATTCTATCCAGAAGGACTGCAAATCGAATGCGAACCCGAAGGGGTTTCTTTCGAACGAGGGATCGTGCACTTGTTATTCGAAGAACCAGTAGTACATTCGGTTCCACATTAACCGTCGTTACACCAGAGGCGAAGAAGAGATGAAATAGAAGTGAGGTACATGTACACTTCACGTTTGACAGGTCGGTATATAAATTGGAACTTGTGATAGTATAATACGAAAAAGGAAATATATCGACAAAGAAAAAATAATAATAAAGTAGTTACTCCATTATTGTAATCCAATTCCATCGTATTCATTATTTTTCTGCCACGACTTTGATTGTTGATAGTGGATGGATCAACCAATAAATTTGATTTTTCTTCACTATCAGCAATTAAAGTCGTGGCAAAAAAATAAGTAATACAATGTTATTGGATTACAATAATGGAGTAACTACTTTATTATTATTTTTTCTTTATCGATACAAATCCTCTTTTGTATTATACTATCACAAGTTCCAATTTATATACCGACCTGTCAAACGTGAAGTGTACGTGTACCTCACTTCTATTTCATCTCTTCTTCGCCTCTAGTGTAACGATGGAAATGACAAAATATCATAACTTTTCTCTATGTAACAACATATACCGAATGTCCTCTGGCAAACTCCTGATTTTGGATTTCCCTGACATTTGGCTGGAAGTGGTTGGCTCGGTGCTTTAAGAGTTGGCTTCGGGAGAGTGCGCTGCGGTCTTACGAGCTGAGCGAAAAGTGTCAAAAGTCTGATCTCCCGGTACCTGTCAATTGGGGAGATCGAAATCGTTAATTTGTAAATAATGATTACTAATATGTAGAAGTGGTAAGAAATAATCATTCGGGTTTCTTCGATGATATTCCCCAAGTGTTTAAAAACCGGTGTCCGATTTTTGCCAATAACTTGCTTCAACTTCCAGTGATATTATTAAGTATTACTGCAGAACGAGTAGGTTAGAAGATTTTCATGAAGACTCATGATTTTCTGATATGTCATCTCGTACAGGTGCAACTGAAGCGGATCTAACTCGTGTCCTGTCCGTAAAAAGATGACTCGATGGACATTGGAGAATGTCAGACTTGTCACCGAGCGCCTATTACCCACGGTATATTAATTGCAATACGCGCTTCTCGTTTCAACTATTCCAGAGTTAAATAACTTTTACTTCTTTCACAAGCTAATAACCTTTTATGAACTATTCGTGGTAGGAGGCAGCGATCAAGAATAGCGACTCGTCGTAGACAAGTGTGCCGAACTACTACTGTGATAATGTGAGCAAGCTCACGGTCTATTCTGCGATTAACGTTAACATAATCGTGATTATGCTCGGGTGATGGTTATTCCATAAGAGGTAAAGTTGATGCTAAACATCGGACGCTGTAAGCTGACTTGCTAGTGTATGCTTCGCAACTGGAACATCATCGCAGGAATAATTTGTCTACGATTAGTCACAATCATTGATTGCTGCGCCCTACGATCAACAATACGTACAAGGTAAATACTTTGAAAGAAGTGAAAGTTATTTAAAGCAGGAATAGTTGAAATGAAAAGCGCATATTGCAATGAAAATACCGTGGGTGAAAGGCGCTCGGTGATAAGTTCGACAATGTCTGATGTCGATCGACTCATTTTCTTCAGGATAGGACAGAAGTTACATCCTCTTTGTTTGCACCTTATGAAGAGGGACATGCAAGAAAACCGTCAAAAACTTCATGAAAATCTTGTAACCTACTCGTTCTGCAGTAATTACTTACTTAATCGCTGGAAGTTGAAGCCACAGTTATGGACACCGATTTTAAAACACTTGGGGAAACTCATCGAAGAAACCCGAATAATTATTTATCACTTCTACATATTATTCAGTATTATTTACAAATTAACAAGTTCGAGGTTAGAGACTTCGATCTCCCGGCTACCGGCAGATCGACAGCTACCGACAGATTAGAGGCCCCTTTCTCGAACTTGCTCGTATCTTTGCGCGTGCACGCATCTTAGCGAATAGACCAATCAGGATCAAGTATTCCGTATCAGGGAACGTATACGCATCTTAGCGAGTAGATCAATCAGGACCCCCACCACAACGGAATACTTGATCCTGATTGGTCTATTCGCTTAGATGCATATACGTAACTTTGCGAGTGACTTGAGAAATTTATTTACGAATAAGGGCAAAATTTCAGCGGTGCATGCAAAGGATTTCTTAAAACTATTCCAACGTCTCGAGTTAATATGTAACAACATAGATACTGTCATAAGTAGTATCTTTATATGTGATAAAACAATTCGTCACTGTTATTGGAAGAGTATACTTATTGTTAGAGTTAAAGGTAAAATGTCTACATGTGGATTTCTGAAGACGACCAAGATATAAGAAAAATCCGATGGCCTGTAAATTCGCGAAAGCGGTATATTTTATTTCTCCAAAATACTAAAGCAAAGTGAAAAATATAAGGGCACTCTAGTTTATAAATCCCTTTCAAAATATCACGAGAATAAATCAAAAGTAACGTGGTTATAATTAATTAGCTCGTATCGGTATAAAATGTGAGATTTTAATTTGGTGGGGTAATAAAAAGCTATTCTCCTACATGTAGGTACGTATTCTCCTCATGAATAAATTCCAAAAAGTAATGAAATCCCCCCACAAAGACAGATTCTCTGTAAAAAAAGGCGGCATGTTCATTCAGTGCCAACAAAAATTGATACGTAAAATACTTTCCAAAAAAGATTTGAAATCAATTAAGATAGCCATGTTCAAGATTTATGTATAAAAAGTAAAAGGCATCATTTGAAAGGAAAATTATTGTAACTCGTTACTAAAAAATTCGACTAAAAAAATTTAGGTATAAACAAATTTTCATAAAAAAGAACTTGCCGCGTTTTTTCCTTCAAAATAAAAAATTTAGAGAGAATTACATTCGATGTTTATGCACTTATGAAAAATTTTAAATAAATTCATACACTTATATGGTACCACCAGTATACCGAACGTTGCACGGGAAACCGATCAGGCGGGGGCCTTCTGGATTTCTCTGAATTTGACTTCGACAGTGCAATTTATGAATCACTCTAGCACAGTCCAAGCACTGCCAATATTCGGTATAGTGGACAAAATATGAAAACTTAAACGCGGCAAGTTCTTTTTTATTAAAAATTTTTTATAAATTTTTTTAGTCGAATTTTTTAGTAACCTGATTTACAATAATTTTCCTTTCAAATGATGCCTTTTACTTTTTATAGATAAATCTTGAACATGGCGATCGTAATTGATTTCAAATCTTTTTTGGAGAGTATTTTACGTATCAATTTTGGTTTGCACTGAATGAACATGCCAACTTTTTTTTACAGAGAATCTGTTTTTGTGGGTATGTATACAAAAGGTTAAAAGTATTCCGTACATTTACACTTACCAGCGGCATGTGATTCCATTGTATGTATACTAGGTTATGGAAGTCACAAATTGTTGTCTAGTTATATTAGAAATTGTAGTGAACGCGTTGTTAAATACTGAAAACAGTAGAAAGTTTTACGTTCTGGAGATAGAAGCGTCTGACCTCGGAATTGTGATTGTGTGAAGAATGGATAGTACTCACCGTTATTCTGAAAATCACGATTTCGAGGTTAGACACTCCGATCTCTCGAATTGACAGCGACTGTAACTACCGATTCGACTTGTACCGGTATGAATACCGACCAAGCCCGGCCGAAGGTAAATGTCAAGATCCTGCACCGAGCTCACACGAACACACACTAATGTCGTTAACAGTTCTCCCACCACTTCCATGAAATCACTCCGTCGCGAGCCTAAAGATGTTTACACATTTAAATTCAAATTCAGAGAAACTGAAATCGAAGTTTCACTTATCCGCGTGTGGCGGCCACACGTTTTGTGTTTTTGTTGAATTCAATATGAATTTTTTTATGGGCACAAAATTTAATGTAAGGAATATCATATTCACTCGATGTATTTTCACCGATATTGGATCCTCCAGGAACTCGAAAATCTGTTACATTCTCCAGGGTTTGGGACTGGTGTTGATCTGCATTAGCAGATATAGCAATATTTGATTGTGTTACTTTAATATTCTCTCTCTCCATTTTCGACTTTGTTCTGCATCAGTTTTAGGTAGTGTCTTCGTCATTGTTTTCTTTACACGGTGCCTGTCACGAAACTCTTTTGCCCGTTGTTTTCCTGTTTTGCCATAATAATATTAATACAACACACGCGAAGGAATGTTCAGTGTTCATTGACGTTAACGAAATTGAAAGTTTATTTTACACGTTGCCTGTCACTGTACTCTTTTGATCATTCTGTTGTTTTTTTTGCAACAATAATTATAAATTAATACACACACATATATACACACACACGCGCGCGCGCGAAAGAATGTACAGTAATGCATGGTGATTACTCGAGAAAGGTCACGACTCCGATCGGAGACTACACGAGCTCCGTACAGCCGGCCATTCGACGCGGTAAAATCCGGAAAACTGAAAATGTACTAACGAAATACAAACAACTCACAAGTAACTCTGCGCCCTCTAGTCTGGCTTCTCCCATCATCTTACGGATACGCCCAAAAAAAGGGTCCTAAACGCTAGATTTATGGTGAGACTAAACAGTCCTCTTAGTGGAGGTGCGACACTGCGTCGCCTTATAATAGGAACAATAGCTTTCATCGCCCGAAGAAACCCTCTCGAGCAACACAAACCAGACCCCCTCTGCACAGTCTAAACAGCGAATGATTTTTTCGTCATTTTTCTTCAGTTTCAAGTTAATAACCATAACATGTGCGATCAAGAGTAGATCTCCTCGAGGTCGTAAATCCCGAAGGCACTACTGCGTGACACGAATAGTGACCGAAAACGTAGAGTGGTGGATTTAAACCGTATCGGTTAGTTGAAATGATTTAACACTGCACTCACAATATTACTGGTGATTGTATTGGATTCAAAGAGATACAGTAATTCCGTGATGTAGCCGTGGTTTACAATTAGATACACTGAGAGGTAGTTTTGAGGGAAATGTGTGGGACTGCGAACGCATTCGTAACCCCCATTCACCAAAACATACCGTCTGCCTCGCTGTTGCGACCGATGTACAGATGATATCTAGATTAGTGCGTTACTTAGGTTGCGATAATAGTGAGCCTTGCTGCGTGAGTGATAGTCGCACGGCGGCTTGGCGCTTCAGCCTCGCAAAATCGACACATGGCTTGCCTGGCAAAAAGGCGATAATCTACGTACGGTAGAGAGCGGTGGAATTGGGCAGGGTAGATAGCGGTGGAATGGGGCAGAGTCGAGAGCGCTGTATGAGTGAGGCACGGTCGGAAGCGCTGGAGTGTGTGGGTTTCGTTATGGTCTCTCGTGTCGGCGCGCGCGATTTTAGTACCCTCAGCAAAGAAGTTTCACTTCAAAAAAGCAATTTTTACTGCTTTATCCGGTAGCGCTGAGACTTGAACTTATTTTTAAGAATTTGTACGGAAGAGACATTTTCATTTAACGTTACACACTGTATATGAAGAAAAAAAACTGCACGAGTTACAGTTTTGCTAGCATAAACTAGGATTCAACCAGTAGAAATTCCTACGCAAACAGATGTTATACACATCTGGTTAAACTATAATAGTAGGGGGAGTTCTCCTAGCGCCGAATGGCACCTATTACTGAACACTCTAGCAATATCTTTCGAAATAAGCGTAACGAAAAGAACTACATATGCACGTTGATACCTCATAATTAAATAGTTTTAGATGCGGAGTATTAATTGATAGTGTCGTTATGTTCGCGAAGAGGAGCCTTTTCTTTATCTCTAGTCCCAGTAATTGATGTACGAGCTTAATGGACTGTGTTATTATTTCAATAGATTCGCAAGTAAATGCTGTTTTAATAATTTTTGTTAATAAAACGATAAGTCTTGTTTCGTTTTTCGTATTTATGATATCTCTTGAAGTACTGGTTTAATAAAAAATATACTTGGAAACAACCTTATAGAGTTTCCTGGGACTGGACGGCAGGTTATCTTCTAGTACTAAATAAATTATTATTGATGTGAGACATCTAATGCCGCGCTACGGCGGTGAGAACGGCTGTTAGCGTGGCGATATCGCTACTCCTGACGTCGCGTCGCAGGCATGGCAAAACTCGGGACGCATCGGCTCTCTCCGCCATGACTCGGCGGTCCCCTTTCCCCGAGCGCTAGCTTTACATTTACTACTACACGCTCACTGTATCGGTGTACGAATCATTACGGAGCGTTTTCTATAGGGCTCGCGTGCATGTCCGAGTGGTGGAGCGGCAGTAGGCAATATGAGCCGTTGAAAGCCAGAATGGTCTAATTGTAAGTCACATTTCATATAAGCTGAGATTATTTGACTGCAGTTATGTACAATTTGAAAATTCTGTCTAGATGATACAAACAGATATTTTAAATCGTAAATATCTGTTTTGTATCATCTAGACAGATTTTTCAAATTGTACTTAACTTTGCAGTCAAATAATCTCAGCTTGCATGAAATGTGACTTAGACCATTCTAGCTTTCAACGGCTCATATTCAGTGCTACAGTGGCCGTCAACAGCATTAAATACGTTACAAAGTGTGCCTTTATACAGGATGTCCCGCGCCGAACCGACCAGTTGCAGGGACCTTAAAATTTACCTTCGGCCAGGCTTGGTCGGTAATTAGTCACCATTATTCACAAATTCACGATTTCCAGGTTAGACGCTTCGATCTCCCGAATTGACACCAACTCTAACTACCGACTCGACTTCCATCGGTATAAATGATTCGAGTACCGACCAAGCACGGCCGAAGGTAAATTTCAAGGTCCCTGCAACTGTGTAGTCCTGCGCGGGACATCCTGTATACCCAGCGTCTCAGATTCTGTCACTAGTGACTTTCTAAAATGTCATTTTGAAACATACTAGCCAATGAACAATTACTTCTCATACCCTCATTAGCTACGGTGGCGTTTACCCTCATTTATGAAAGCATGAGGATTGATTAATCATTGGTTAGATGTGAAACATCGAAATTCTTCTTTGTAGAAAGTATGCGATAGGAAGGATGGACCACGCGTCCGTCGAAAGAACACGTGCGCCAGTGCGCATTTGTATTTATGACTGTGATACTATTAGACGGTACGAACCGTTGTGTTTAATTCAAAAAGCGCATTTAGTTTACTCTCTCTTAATTCTACCATCGGTCGCTGTTGCGTCTCGCGATAACCGGAATGCAAAGAAGAATTTCGATGTTTCACATCTAACAGGCGTCCCGTGACGCATTTTGTGTTTTTTGATTACTTCTCCCTATTTGGAAATATGCTGTTGAAGAATAGTGGAAAACATTCTTGAGAGCTATTACACCAATTGCTTCGACAAGAAGAAGCAGCCAGTTTGATTTCGTGTATTGCGTGCTTGAAGGATACGGAAGAAGACTAGATTCAGTGCCATGCCTGTTGAGAGGAGGCACTCGAGAGCTAGGCTCACATCTCAGTGTGCTAATAATTATAATTATCAATAATCTCGGTCGAGATTATCGAATTAATAAAACTGTCCGACCGTCTGACCGACCCTCCGGCCGAGAGTATCTATACAGGAATTGGAACGCCTTTGCGTTCAATAGTCAATAGTCAATACGAGATTTCGTGGCATTTCGTCCTTTTGCCACTGGTCTGCTGGCATCGCCACCGTCTGGCCTTCATACTCACGTACACTTCCCTTTGTCGCGACGATTCGCGACCAGTCGGTATTTGTATAAAGCCCAGCCGACCAAGCCCAGCCGATGGTAAATTTCAAGGTCCCTGTAACTGTGTGGTTCTGCTCGGGTCGGGACATCATGTAAGTGTGTACGAAGGCTCGCACACTGGAACGCGCTGTCCGTACAAGACTTTAAAGAACGGTACGTACTGCTTCGTACACCAATAGATACAGTGAGCGTGTGTAGGCATGTTCGTTTATCTCGGCGTAAAGCGAGCAGCGAGAACCCGTGTATCTTTATGTCTGCCCCCTCCACCCCTCAATTTTTACACAGAATATTCTCAATAAATATATGTATGGTTATAACCAAAATTATGCTTAGTTACACCATATAAATTGATTATTCTCTAATGATAGATTGATAAAAACCAGAATAAATTTTTCATTTATACCGGCAGAGATCGAGTCGGTAGTTACAGTTGGCTTACAGCCCGTAAACACTGTGCAGTTTATTCACTGTTTCGATAATTTTAACAAATCGGTGCAAATCGAATGCTATGTTATGAACATAATATCCGGTTTGCACAGATTCGTTAGAATTACTGAAACGGTGAATAAACCGCATAGTTTGTTTATTTACGATTTTTATGACTTCTTTCACGAACGAATTGTTCTGGGGAAAATGTAAATATTATCGAAACATTAATTATTATAAAGTCATTACATGTTGATGATTTTATTTATCATTCATAATTTTTAAATCAGTTATCTAGGCTGAAAACATTTTTACCGGTTTTCCGTTTATCATTGAGTGCGCTCTAGTTGCGAAATTCGATGTTCAATTGTTTTCAAACTGTTAACACGCGATACGTCGGCTGACAACAATGAATGTGTAGTGACGCGCCACGCCGCTCTTTTCTCCGCCTTGTCGGAAACTACGCGAAAATGCGATCAGGGGCCCTTTCTCTAACTCACTTGCAAAGTTGCGTATACGCATCTTAGCCAGTAGACCAATCAGGATCAAGTATTCCGTTTTGGTGGGGGTCCTGATTGGTCTACTCGCTAAGAAACGTATACGTTTCTCTTGCGAGTGAGTTAGAGAAATGGGCCCCAGGGGTCTCCTTACCTGAGAACCCTGCCTACGTCACAACTAAGGGCCTTTGCACACGACGTTTTTTAAACTAGCTGACGACGCGCGTTATACGCGATTAGGACGCTCAGCAAACGCAAGGCAGTCAGCAAGTTGTGACTTTTACACACGATCCTTGCTAATACAACCTGCTAATACGCACTGATGACGCGCAGCGGACACGCTCATCAAAAAGGCGCGTCGTCAGCTAATTTAAAAAACGTCGTGTGCAAAGGCCCTTACGGTTGCCAGCTTTATCGCAGCGTTCCGTACCCCGAGGTACATATGTCGGTACCTCGTCGAACCTTTGTCTCACGGTGTACGGAATTTCGCCCGAAAGGCAGTCGGTCTTGAGCTTCAGATACGTACACAGTTACGTATTTTTTTTCTATCCACTAAAGTAAGTAGATAAAAACCATACAATAAATGTATAATATTAATAAGCTTCATATCACGCTTCAGTTCAATACACAACCGAACTCGGCAATAATAATAACTGACCACATTCTATCATTGAAAAAAATATTTCATATTTATCTGATAAAAGAGCACGAAAGAAAATTAACGAAAAAAGAAATGAAATCCCCCCCCCCCCCCCCCGTCACTTCAAAACATCGACGATGTATAATAGCACGAATTAATAAAATAGCTCCCTTTCCAAAGTAATCACATGTAACAACTTACGAATCACCAA
Source organism: Xiphydria camelus (assembly GCA_963678675.1). Lineage (NCBI taxonomy): Eukaryota > Metazoa > Arthropoda > Insecta > Hymenoptera > Xiphydriidae > Xiphydria > Xiphydria camelus. The sequence continues at coordinate 28,386,857 of OY783193.1, forward strand.
AGATAATGAAAAAATTATGATAAAATTAATGAAATCATTACCGCCAAATTAATGAAAGCAAGTGTATTTTCAAGGTATGTTGCGTTAATGAGAGAAATAGTACATAATTCCATACAATGGTTAACTGAGGATATATTCTGAGTTTCAGTGGTAATAGATATCATAAATTTTTAATTTGTTCAGTGTTAGTGCAATTGTTTTGATGTGTCCGGTACTAGGTGCCAGTTTTTTATATACTGAAGAAAAATTAAGTGTGTGTTTATTGTCGTTTATCAAGACGAAACAAATTTTTAAATTGATGGAATTCATTAATTTTGTATTTGTACAGTAACAGTCGACCTTCTCTATAGGGGGTGCTCACAAATTTGTCCCATCAAGCTGATTTTTTCAGGGTCGATATGAAGGCGTGTCTCCCGAGTATCCAACCAAAAAGTCATAGTTCACACCCCTTGTAGGGTGTTGCAATAGAGGTGGTTTCTTTTTTTTTAATTTTCTTTTTCCAGCTTGTACATAATAATATTCTCTATAACTTTGCCTAATAAAATTTTTTGGTAACTTTGATTTTTGACAGCGCCCATTATATGGGAAATCATTCACCCTATAATGGGCGCTGGACCGTCAAAAATCAGTTACCAAACAATTTTATTAGGCAAAGTTGTAGAGAATATAATTATGTACAAGCTGGAAAAAGAAAATTACAAAAAAAAAATAAAAAACCACCCCTATTGCAACACCCTACAGGGGTGTGGACTTTGACTTTTTGGTTGGATACTCGGGAGATACTCCTCCATATCAACCCTGAAAAAATCAGCTTGGCGGGACAAATTTATTTGAAAAATGATATCTTTACTGCACTACATGTAGTAAATAGTATACTTCTACGTAGAAAATAATAACCATTGAAAAATCAATTATTCCATTATTTATCGAATAACCGTAAGTGTCTGTTACTAGGGGAACTCCCTCTATCCATACTGTTACAAACAGCAAATAGAAATTTGTTTTTTGTACAAATGCTGGAAAATAAGCTCGAGTCTCAGTGCTACTTAATAAAACAGTAAAAATTGCTGGTTTCCGTGCACGAATCGCGCGACGCTTTTTTTCACCGATTTGACCATCCCCCTCTTCTTCAACGACAATTTACAACGCTCAAATTAACTCTCTCTCCCTTCCATTCCTTCTCTTCCCGTTCACACACGATAATTTTTGAGCCCATCTGACAGTCTGTAATCGCTGAAAATGTAGCAAAAAAGTCATCCATACAGGGTAGACTCTGTGGGGATCGCTTAGGGATCCCACACGCTGGAGAAAGGTGGAGAGAAGAAACACGCGGTTCGAAGAAAGACTCGTTCTTTATTCGACTCCTCTACAACTCTTTAATGACTAATGCGAACTAGGGGCGTTCTGTCGGCGGTCTCTGCCCTAGTCGACTCGGCGTCACTAGGCAGGCGATGCGAAGGCGTCGCACAATCGATGGTCGCTGAAGACTCGCTGATGACTGAACGAGAACTGGCTGACGAGCTCGCCGGGGTGCCTTCTTAAACGATGCTCGTTCCCCTACGCCGAACCAATCGGAGCACTCCTCGTGTGCTGCAAGTGAGCATCGTTAGTCGGCACGGTCGTCTGTGCGTCATCGATGCGTCATCGGGTCTAACGTTCCGGCTAATTCCTGTCTGGCCGTTATTCCTGACGCGCTGGTCAGTTCGCCGGAATCGTTGCGTCGTCGAGGATTAACGTCCCAGTTAATCCCTGTCCGGCCGTTATTCCTGATGCGCTGATCAGGTAGCCGGAATCGGTGCGTCTTCGAGGATTAACGTCCCGGTTAATTGGTCCAGTAAACGAAGGTCTGAAATACGATTTTTTAGCAGCCAGGCTGCGTTTTTGTTTAAACGTTGTATTTGACCCCCAAAAAGCTCTGGGTGAAGTATCGCGGTTTTTCTTCCAGGGGGATGGGTCGAAAAACAATAACAAATACCGCAAAAATAGGTATTTTGAAAATAACTCGAAAACTAAGCGAGATATCGAAAAAAGTGTAGAGTCTAAAATTGTAGAGCTTAAAATTCTCTATAAAAAATATTGTACGCAATTTACCCCCACTCCAACGGTTTATTCTCTAGAGCCGCGCAAACATTACGGATAAAAAAAATCGTAAAACATTGAAAATTTAACATTTTTGAATGATTTTTATCTTAAATTGCTTAAGAAAGTCTCTACTTTTAAAATAAAATTATATATTTTTTTTCACTCAATTGTTTAAAAAATGCCAAGTAAAATAAACGATATCTTTCGATATTATGATTAATTTTTTCTTCTGTGTGTTCCATAATTTTGTTAGTTAAATTCCCTACGCATTACACTCGGGTCATTTTTCTGTAATTGTCGTAATTGTCGTAAAATATCTCGGTCTTTAAAAATTACTTTGACAACTTTGGTGCGTTCGGAGAACCCCTGGTGCCGCTCGCACACCGTTACGCGCAGAGGCACCCCCTCCCAGACCGGGAGCCCGTCCCTATTCGTAGGTACCTACATTTTACGAACAGAACCTCACGGCTAACTGACCGGACTTTTCCTCCGCTAAACCAGGAGCTGAGAGACATCAAGAGACACGGTAGTGTCTCGCGGCATGTTCATTCACGCCAGAGCGCTGTCGCCGCGAGCACCCGTTTGAGTATACAAAAACCGCTCACCACATTCTGATTGATGATTTAAGCTCAGAAAGGCTTAATAAATGATATCGTCTAGGTTGCCGGCCGGAATTAGCGGTCAATTTTGTTTAGGCAATATAATAGGAGTTTTCGATTCCGTCGCTGTAGCTGTGAGAAAAACGTTGTTCTTATCTATTAAAAGGTTATTTGGGTAAGGTATGAAATAAAAAAACGGCATCATCATAATGCAATACAAATCTAATTATTAATGGGAAAAGAAATAAGTGGTTTACATAATTAATCAGTATTGAAAAATAACAAAATTGAACACTTGCGCAGATAAGTTTTTACAATGGTTGTGGATGCATTTGCAAAGAGAGATACAATTAATCTTGTTTTTTTGAAACTACAGGACATTGTTCTGCAATCAGCATTACATTTGCAAGGCCTGATTAAAGAATTTGGCAAAGGCGGTTTTGTCATTTGCACAGGATGGAGCTGTCCATTTCGTCTTTTGTAGCCGAATTGGAGAAAGTTCAGAGGCTCACATATTGGTTGTGAGGAATTTCTCCACAAATATGTTTGGGCTGCTGGTCTTAAGCAATGTAAATACAAAGCATCAGAAGTGCAAATAACTTTGGATACATTGAAATTGAAACCGATATTACGGGTAATTAACTTGTGACGCAGTTCATCTGCTGTGGATTTTTCTTTGGCAAATTAATAACTGCAAACTTCAATGTTCTTTAAATGCATCGGAGTTTTGGAGTTATTTGCAAAAGTCGAGAGAGCATCCTGAACGATACTTCAGATGCAGCATTTATACATTGCTTCTTTAGTTATAGCTGAACGTTATTCCCATACGCATCGATGTAATATATATTAAAAGTACATTTTTTTCAATTTGTATAATAGCAGTGTTCCGTCTACGTTACAATATTTCAGTCATATAAAGTGAAGACTTTAGCATCTGCTATGGATGGAGCTCATCTGAAGAATGAAGAATCATCTATCAAGATCGACAGTTATTTGCTGTTTCAAAAGATCTCTGTACTTTTCAGTGGTAATGAAGAACTGACTCAAAGAGCTCTCAACTATGAACTTTCACCATTTCCCTTAAGCCTTTTTGATGAAAAAGGATGGATGAGACGAAGCAAAAAATCAGAACTCTACACGATATTTACAACAGGAATCCAGTCGCAAACATTGACTGATTGTCAATTTGTACTTGACGGAGGTTGGTTATTAAGACAAGTTGTCTGGCCTCACGGGAAAACATGGGGAAATCTTTCAACTCTACCTGTCCTACATTGTCAAATATTTTGGAGCTGCTGCAACAGTAATATTCGATGGCTATAAAAGTGATGTGATTGGAGTCAAGTCCTACGAAAGATTACGTCGAAAAGAAAAATCCATGGCAGCTGACGTTGATATAGGAGAAGACAAAATGGTGATTGTAACCCAAGCCAAGTTCCTGTCGAACATTGCGAATAAATTTAAATTTGTTAAATTGCTATCGGATTATTTGAAGAATAAGCACATTCAAACAAACATTGCTGACGAAGATACTGATGGATTGATAGTCCGTACCGCTATTGAAATGCAAAGCCAAAGAAGAGTCGATGAACAACCAATTGTAGTTGTTGGCAATGATGTCGATCTTTTGGTTTTACTTCTAGGTCTTTCTCCTGAAGAACAGAATATGGATTTTTATAAAATTATCTCTACTGGGAAAAAGGGGAGAGTTCTGTATTCGACACGGAACCATAGGAATTTGAAATCGTTCATCCTATTCGCTCACGCTTTCGTTGGCTGTGATTCTACAAGTGCTATCTACAAAAAAGGGAAAAAATCCATCGTCTCGTTATTACAAAAGAATCGAGCTCTTCAAGAATCAGTATCTGTATTTCATCGCCCCAATATGACTATTGATGATCTTTACCCTGTGTCTGAGAACGTTATGAAACATCTGTATGTCACAGATGAGCGAACAAAACTGCCAATCAATGAACTCAGATACAAAATGTTTATCACGTCAGTAGCAGGTTCGAAAAAAGACATCCTTCCTTCCTTACCACCCACGAAAGCAGCACTTGAGAAGCATACGAAAAGAGTATACTTCCAAATTCAGCAATGGCTGGGGAATGTTTTAGACCCCCAAGAGTGGGGATGGGAACGGGCTGGAGGAGAGCACATCATTTTGATCCCTGAAAAATCAGAACTAAAACCTGCTCCAGACGACTTGTTAGCCACGGTAAATCACCTTTTTATGAATACTTTTACCTCAATCACATATTTATATTTTTTCTTGTGTTGTTTCAAAATCTTATTATAATGATAACAATGATTTAATTGAAAATCGGCATTATTTTAATAAGAGAAAAGTTAGCGATAAAATAAAAATTCCCTAGTAAAGAAATAAACCCATATAATGCATTTTGGAGATCGAGTCTGTTGATGTATAATATCTTCAAGTCTAAGCAAGATGGAAGAAACTGTTATAACCATTGTTTTAACTCTAGTGTACATGATAACTTTTTGAAAGATAGCCTTGAAAAATAGATATATGAAGGAAAATTTATAACGACCTATTTGTTATTTTAAATAAAAATAGAAAAAAAGTTACTACAAGAATTTTGTTATCTTGCTTGGATTTCAAAACGTTTAGCGAAAGAAGTGACGAGTATTTACGCGCTTATTAGGAACAATAATTATAAAAGTCATCATAATAATAATTTCATATAGTAACAACCACATAATTTCCTATACAAATAATTTTCAGATCTCCTGCGGATGTGCAAAGACAAAATGTACTACAGCTGTGTGCATATGCAAAAGAGGTGGTCTTTATTGCACTCCAATTTGCAAATACTGTAAAGATGAGGAGAGTTGCTTGAATAAACCAGTCGGAGTAACAAACGAAATGTCAGAAGAGACCGAACAAGACGTGACATCCAGCTCTCAGTTGGATATTTCAGATTCTGAGGTTGAAAGCGATGAAGACATTCTGGAAGTCAGAGAGAGACTTTATGAATTTTGCTTAGAAAGCGAGGAAGAAGAGGAAACGGAAGTGGATTTTAATTATTATTGATCGACAGAGAGGTTCAATTTATGATGTACAGTGGATCTTAACATTTTAAACCTCTACCGTTTGCGCGGCTCTAGAGAGTAAACCGTGGGAGTAAATTAGTGTTTACAACCCTTTTTATAGAGAATTTTCAGCTCTCCAATTTCGGACTCCATACTTTTTTTCTCGATATCTGGCTTAATTTTCGAGTTATTATCAAAAAATGCATTTTTGAGGTAGTTCATATTTTTTTCAACTCTTCTCGAAGACAATAGAAATACTGTAGGACTTAATAACTACCCCGAAAAACACGGCGTGATTTTTGACGTGGTGAAATCACCATCCAGAATTTTCAAACTAAAGAAAACTGCAAACTAGAACGACAGTTGTGGAATAGGCTTACTGGGGAAACCACAATAAAAAAACGCGCTGTTTACTCTACCTCATGGTGGTGTGGAAACGAGTACAACTGATTATGAAAACATAATGAATTAGTAATTAGCAAAGTTGAGAGTGAAAAGGGTGCGTGAATGCAATTTTAAGAAAAGCGCTCTAGTTTACTTAAGCGTACCTACAGCCCGCGGAGGAAAAGTCCGGTCAGTTAGCCGTGAGGGTCTGTTCGTAAAATGTAGGTACCTATGAATAGGGACGGGCTCCCGGTCTGGGAGGGGGTGCCTCTGCGCGTAACGGTGTGCGAGCGGCACGAGGGGTTCTCCGAACGCACCAAAGTTGTCAAAGTAATTTTTAAAGACCGAGATATTTTACGACAATTACGACAATTACAGAAAAATGACCCGAGTGTAATGCGTAGGGAATTTAACTAACAAAATTATGGAACACACAGAAGAAAAAATTAATCATAATATCGAAAGATATCGATTATTTTACTTGGCATTTTTTAAACAATTGAGTGAAAAAAAATATATAATTTTATTTTAAAAGTAGAGACTTTCTTAAGCAATTTAAGACAAAAATCATTCAAAAATGTTAAATTTTCAATGTTTTACGATTTTTTTTTATCCGTAATGTTTGCGCGGCTCTAGAGAATAAACCGTTGGAGTGGGGGTAAATTGCGTACAATATTTTTTATAGAGAATTTTAAGCTCTACAATTTTAGACTCTACACTTTTTTCGATATCTCGCTTAGTTTTCGAGTTATTTTCAAAATACCTATTTTTGCGGTATTTGTTATTGTTTTTCGACCCATCCCCCTTGAAGAAAAACCGCGATACTTCACCCAGAGCTTTTTGGGGGTCAAATACAACGTTTAAACAAAAACGCAGCCTGGCTGCTAAAAAATCGTATTTCAGACCTTCGTTTACTGGACTAAATCCCTGTCCGGCCGTTCCCCCTGACGCGCTAGTCAGATAGCCGGAATCGGTGCGGATGCGCGTGACTCAGCCGCCACAACTCTTTGAAGTTGCCTGTTCTACATAAAATATTATGTTATAATATTTTCGTAAATAAGAAATATTAGGGTAAACCGGGGAAATATGCCGCGCTGAGTAATACACTGCGGTTCGATAGTTTCTTTCAAAGCCAACAGTTGGTATCAATGGTCCTATTAACATGTTAGTGTGAGACAGTAACCACGCGTGAATTATTTACAAATCAAGTTTATTAGTTTTTTTTTAGTGAATAACGTCAGTGTAAGGGTAAATACCGTTTAAAAATTTTCTTATGTTAAGTTACTCTATAGTGGTGAAGGAAGTTTCAAGTAGATTTGATCAATTTTAATAGGAGTAGGTATGCCAAGATATGATTCATAATCTTACTTTTTGTAGCGGAATACTCAGTTATACGTATCTTAAAGAAGTGTTTCGATTTTTATTTTGATAAGGTTTATTGTGGGGTAATATGCGTTATAATTTTTGACTGCGACAATTACCTACCCCAAGCAGCGGTGTATTACCCATTTTTGCGTTTGTTTCAGATGCCTCGAACTTAATAAATACTACATCTTGTTTTTAATCTCATAAAATAATTTAATTTTTACGGAAATAACATGTTGCCATATTACCCATGGGTACGGGTAATATGGCCATGGCATATCATTCGACATTTCTACTTGTAACATCTTTGTCAATGAATATGGTAACGAGCATTTAACATGAAATACCCATATATACAGGGTGTCCCAGAAAATACACGCCAAACGATTATCAAACTATACGGAGCGTCTGTCACATTCACCACTATTGAGATGACCGATATCTTTCGGACTGGAATGTCTATTCGGTTCGTGTCTGGGCTGTCGGTATTACCACCGAATTTTAGAGAACCATCTGGGATCAGGTGCGTCTACCGATATGCAATCCGCTACACTGGCGTGTATTTTCTGGGACACCTTGTATGTACGCTCTAAGATGCCATCTTCATATTGCGGCCGGAACGGTTGCTTGTTAGAATGTGAGCCTTTCAAATTTATATATATGTTGCCATTTTCCCCCGGTTTACTCTATATGATTCTCCGAGAGACCCCCTTCCCCAACGCGACGATCCGTGCCGCAAGAGTCAACCCCCTGTTCCCCCTAAATGCGTCACGCGATTTGAGCACGGCTCCTTAATCGGGTACGCGTTCGACGCGGCGTAAAAGAAGTTCGAGGGAAATCCCTCCGGAAGTTTTTCCGTGTGGAAAATAAGTATCTACATTTTATACGGCCGAGACGAGAATCAACCCCATCCACTACACGTTTGCCGCGTTGCTTCTCCTTCCGTTTCCGCGTCTCACGCACCTTCTCTCTCGAACACCCCCGTCGACTCGTTGGGGACGAAGAAATCTCGGCGCGCGCGTCGTACGCACGCCGCAAGGCTGATGTATCGCGAGCATATTTTACTTTGGCGCTTCAGTATTCTATCGGGGTCGCCCCCGTAACGATCTCGTTACCGAGCAATTAACTCGAGCCTCATTCATACCGATCCTCCGTGTGGCCCCCAATCACACTATCTCTCTCTCTCTCTCTCTCTCTGTCCCTTCCGCGGAGGTAATCCACCAATTAGAGTGATCGATATACGCTGTCTTGCGTGTCAGTCGACGTGTCTTATCATCCGGACGTTGGAAATAATAGATACGCGCGCGTATCGAACTGCAGGTCGCGTCTCGGAGGAGATGGATGAAAAGTTGAGCAAAGGCGAAAATAAAATGGCCTAGTTACTTTATGGAGCTTGCGCTATACCGATGCACCCTAATAAACATCGTTATACGTATAATAAGCATTTGCTCGATATATTTTTGGTGTCAGTATACAGGGTATACATTTACCAAGAGAAGGTCCCATTTATTATTTGTCATTATACAAAAAAGTCTTCCGAACAAAAGTTGTTTGGTATCGAGGGGGGCGCATAATTCATCCAAGAAATTTTTCATAATATGCGTTACTATCGAGATGTCAGTGACCCGAGCTTACCTACTTACTGTTAGTTAAAAAATAATGATATCTCAATAAACGAAATATTAGCAGATTTTAAATAGATACAAAATTTACTTTTGGACGAAAAAATCACAAAACACGCTATGCAACACCACACAGTTACCTGGCTGAATTTATAATTGGCTGCTATATAGCGGACAGGAACAGAACTACAAATTCATTTAAATTAATAACTATATGCAGACCGTTAAAGTAGGGAGCCAAGTGACCCAAGGTACAAGTCGGTCCGAGGTACAACACTCTCCCCTATCGATATCGTTTCATAACAATTAGTACCCGTGTGGAAATATCCATTGGGCCCCAATTGGGCTGCCTAATTACTAGTTGGGCGCCAATTAGGCAGCCCAATCAGTGCCCAATTGGGCTTTCGTTGGGCTTGTAACGCTCAGCCCAATCTATACCCAATTTGGGCCGCCCAATTAGGCCCCAATTGGGTAACCCTATTTATGCCCAATCAACCTGAAATGTTCCTTTTAATGAATAGTAAGATTAATAATAATTAATAAGATTTTATATTTTCTCATAAAATGTACAAGAGTTAAATATAAACGTATTCAAGCGGAACAATGATTGACACAAATCATACGCGCGGGTTTCCTCAGTTTTTCATAAGTACAAATGAAGAAATTTCTATCTTCATATATTATAGATTTATATGCAAGGGGGATTAGGGTGCGATTAATAATGTAAAAGGCCAAGGCCATACAGTAAGAAATAATAATAATATAAACGTATTCTTCAGTTTTAGGGCTCTATCATACACTATATATACTATACTACATACACTATATTTATTTAAATATATATACACTATTTAAAAAAACAAGCTCAAAGTCGTGAGCAGACTGCTCAAGCTAAAAATGGCGCGTTTTGCCACGAGTCGACTCAAATCGAACGATTTGGTAGTTCGACCGTATATATAGTCGACTTAAAATTTCTTTGTTATTAGTCGAATCACATGAAGTCGCAGGACGAGCTACTTCGTTCGATTCGACTAATAACAAAGAAATTTGAAGTCGACTACGGTCGAACTACCAAGTCATTCGACTTGAGTCGACTCGTGACAACGCGCTTTAAGAGACTAAAAACTACTCGCTGCAGCTACTCGTTCTCGCGCCGTCGTCTGTCGTATTCTCGCCCCCGGCGTAGCCACCTCAGCTTCACGGATGCCACGTTCCGCGTTGGACTTCCCTGCGTTCTCGTCGTCCTCCGTCCCAGTTCCTTATGTAAGCCAAAGCCGATTCAATGGCCTCGATGGCTGCCTTCTCTGAAGAAGGGGCTTCCTTGCTGCTCCTTCGAGTTACGGCATCTGACAAAAAACATTACAAAATCATGTATTGCAATCATTACTTTGAACAGGTTTTACTTCGTAAATATATTTCAAAAACAATAATTTACATGAAAAAATATTAATCACTCTCACCTATTATACACTGATGGAGCCTGAATTCTTTAAGGAGAAACTTGCTAGACGCTTTGCGGATGTTCCTGAATTTAACAGCCAGATCTTTTGTTAAATATTTCTTCGTGATGTTCACCACGCTTTTGGACATATTTCCGTCTACATCCATAAGCGAGTTGAGAGAAGAAATATGCAAGTAAAGTTAAAATTTGTAATGTATGTAATATATTTAATACATTATATGAGTAACAAATTGAAACGTAAAACTTACAAAATCCTCGCGGAATTTGGTATCCTCCAATTTGTCAGCGAATTCCGTAAGATCCGATATATTTTAGAATGGAAGATACAAGTTATTGTCCTGCAAGAAGGACTCCAAGTCGTATGCGAAACGAGGGGGTTTCTTTCGAACGAGGGATCATCCACTTGTTGTTCCAAGAACCAGTTGCATTAGTTCATTCAGCAGGCTGGATCTGCTGCCTCGAGTGCATGGACGTGCGTCACTTTAAATGGATGAAAATTTTCATCCTTCAATATCCTACCAACCGTGGACTTGCTGATTCTAACCTCTGTTGCCACAGCTCGAATATTCGTTCGAGGGTTATTCCTTATTCTTTCTAGCACAGCATCGATATTTTGCTGCACCTGTATTCTTCTGGGACTTCCTAAAATAACTATAAAAACCCCATATAATTCAGCCCTGACAAATACAATCTTCTCGAGCTGTACCATATCGAGATCTTTCTATCGAGTAATATATATTTCTAACATACGGTAGTGTTCACGAATATTGTAAAATATCGCTTGGAATGTTACAGAAAAGTTACTTGCAAAAATGTGCTTTGTGGGGTGTAAATGATGATATTTTGTAATTTCCATCGTTACACCAGAGGCGAAGAAGAGATGAAATAGAAGTGAGGTACATATACACTTCACGCGTTTGACAGGTCGGTATATAAATTGGAGCTTGTGTGTGATAGTATAATACGAAAGAGGAAATATATCGATAAAGAAAAAATAATAATAAAGTAGTTACTCCATTATTGTAATCCAATTCCATTTTATCCCTTATTTTTCTGCCACGACTTTGATTGTTGATAGTGAAGAAAAATCAAATGTATTGGTTGATCTATCCACTATCAGCAATCAAAGTCGTGGCAGAAAAATAAGGGATACACAATGGAATTAGATTACAATAATGGAGTAACTACTTTATTATTTTTTTTTTCTTTATCGTATTATACTATCACAAGTTCCAATTTATATACCGACCTGTCAAACGTGAAGTGTACATGTACCTCACTTCTATTTCATCTCTTCTTCGTCTCTGGTGTAACGATGGAAATTACAAAACATCATCATTTACACTCCACAAAGCACGTTTTTGCAAGTAACTTTTCTGTAACATTCCTGCGATATTTTACAATATTCGTGAACACTACCGTATATATATTAGAAATATATATTTCTCGATAAAAACGTTTCGGAATCATTATGTCGAAAGATCTCCTCGATAAGGTACAGCTCGATAAGATTGTACTTGCTCGGGCTGAATTATATGGGTTTTTTATAATTATTTCAGCAAGTCCCAGAAGAATACAGGTGCAGCAAAATATCGATGCTGTGATAGAAAGAATAAGGAATAACCCTCGAATCCTAATCGGTATCAGTGACCAACAAAAATTGATACGTAAAATACTCTCCAAAAAAGATTTGAAATAAATTAAGATCGCCATGTTCAAGAGTTATATATAAAAAGTAAAAGGCATAATTTGAAAGGGAAATTATTGTAAATCAAGTGACTACAAAATTCGACTAAAAAAATTTATAACAAAATTTTAATAAAAAAGAACTTGCCGCGTTTAAGTTTTCATATTTTGTCCACTATACCGAATAATTGGTAGTGCTTGGACGGTGTTAGAGTGATCCATAAATTGCACTGCCGAAGTCAAATTCAGAGAAATTCAGAAGGCCCCCGCCTGATCGGTTTCTCGTACGACATTCGGTATACTGGTGGTATCATATAAGTGTATGAATTTATTTAAAATCATAAGTGCATAAACATCGAATATAATTCTGGGTCTGAATTTTTTATTTTGAAGGGAAAAAACGCGGCAAGTTCTTTTTGATTAAAATTTTATATAAATTTTTTTTGGTCGAATTTTGTAGTCACTTGATTTACAATAATTTCCCTTTCAAATGATGCCTTTTACTTTTTATATATAACTCTTGAACATGGCAATCTTAATTGATTTCAAATCTTTTTTGGCGAGTATTTTACGTATCAATTTTTGTTGGCACTGAATGAACATGCCGCCTTTTTTTACAGAGAATCTGTTATTGTGGGGGGATTTCACTACTTTTTGTAATTTATTCATGAGGAGAATACGTACATGTAGGAGAATAGCTTTTTATTACTAAGTGTATTATTGCAGAACGAGTAGGTTAGAAGATTTTCATGAAGACTCACGATTTTCTGACATGTCAACTCGTACAGGTGCAACCGAAGAGGATTTAGCTCATGTCCTGTCCGTAAAAAGATGACTTTTAAGGTACAGGAATCATCGGTATCTCCTAAGCGCCGAGCGATATGCAACCCATTTGCTGGCGTGTATAGAGCGACTGACCCTGTATGTATGTTGTTACATACAATCTGTCCCTTTCAATACACGCCAGCGTAGCACATTGACTACGTCTCCACCGTAGCGTTAAATCCGAGGTTTAGAAATCCTCGTATAGAGACTTTTTGACTCCACCGCAGATATCTATAGGATTATATCGGATTAATAAGTCTAATGTTGCCAATTTGGTAGGATTAGACTTATTAATCCGAGAGGTATCTCCGCCGGTGAAATATTTGAGATTGAATAATACGAGGATTACTAAATCTCGGATTTAGCCCTGCGGTGGAGACGTAGTCATTGCATATCGGTTGGCGCCATCGGATCCAAGATGGTTCCCTAAAATTCCAAGATGGTTCCCTAAAATTCCAAGATGGTTCCCTAAAATTCGGTAACAATACCGACAGCCGGTACTCGAATCAAATAGCAGAGATTTGAACCAAATAGCAAGGACACGAACCAAATAGACGTTTCAGTCTGAAAAACATCGGTCATATCAATAGTGGTGAATGTGACAGACGCTCTGACAGCTAGCTATTATCAAATCGTTTGGATTTTTTTTTAATAATCAAGATAGTGCACGGAAGCAGTGTCATTTTTCTCTGGTTACTGGTGCATGAAGAGCAGGAAAGGAGACATCTGTATCTCAGAAGAACTGGCATCAGATAAGTTACTTCCTAACTGACTGTCTTAACCTCATTTTCATCCCTTATACAGAACAAATATCTTTGTGGTTATTCTATTTTTTGTTTTCAGCGCCATACGAGAACGGGACGGATTGATGAAAATTTGATTTTCCTTCGCAGTCAATTATCAACCTAGGTAGAAAATAATTCTCTAGAATTGCGGTACAATGCCACGGTATGAATATCAGGTTCTACCGACATGACATGCTTCGACAAGGTCTGTATCAACTTTAGCGGTATATTGGGGGTACTGCACTAATCCTGTGGCACATTTTTCTATCTGGGAAAGCATATTATTATGGTAGTACAGCTGTACAGCGTTCCGATAATATACCGTCTTCCCGTACTAACAGTATACATGCATTTTACCTCCAATATGCCGGAATTAAAAATCTCTGGAACTCTGCGGTACAATGCCACGGTAGGAATATCAGGTTCTACCGACATGACATGCTTCGACAAGGTCTGTATCAACTTTAGCATTATATTGGGAGCACTGCACTAATCCTCTGGCACATTTTTCTATCTGGGAAAGCCGTGGTAGAAAAGTAGGAGATACAATAGAATTGAATTACAATAATGAAGTAATTATTTTATTATCTTTTCTTTATCGATATATTCCCCCTTTCGTATTATCAAAAGTTCCAATTATATATTATCGGAACGCTGTAGAGCTGTACTACCATAATAATATGCTTTCCCAGATAGAAAAATGTGCCACAGGATTAGTGCAGTGCCCCCAATATACCGCTAAAGTTGATACAGACCTTGTCGAAGCATGTCATGTCGGTAGAACCTGATATTCCTACCGTGGCATTGTACCGCAGAGTTCTAGAGATTTTTAATTCCGGCATATTGGAGGTAAAAAAATGCATGTATACTGTCAGTACGGGAAGACGGTATATTATCGGAACGCTGTACAGCTGTACTACCATAATAATATACTTTCCCAGATAGAAAAATGTGCTACAGGATTAGTGCAGTGCCCCCAATATACCGCTAAAGTTGATACAGACCTTGTCGAAGCATGTCATGTCGGTAGAACCTGATATTCATACCGTGGCATTGTACCGCAATTCTAGAGAATTCTTTTCTACCTAGGTTGATTTTTGACTGCGAAGAAAAATCAAATTTCCGTCAATCCGTCCCGTTCTCGTATGGCGCTGAAAACAAAAAATAGAATAACTACAAAGTTATTTGTTCTGTATAAGAGATGAAAATGAGGTTAAGACAGTCAGTTAGGATGTAACTTATCTGATGCCACTTCTTCCGAGATACAGATGTCTCCTTTCCTGCTCTCCATGCACCAACAACCAGAGAAATATGACACTGCTTCCGTGCACTATCTTGATTATTAAAAAAAAATCCAAACGATTTGATAATAGCTAGCTGTCCGAGCGTCTGTCACATTCACCACTATTGAGATTCACTACTCCGATTACACTGAATTTTTACTTTTTATTAACAAGCTTGTCCGAGGATCGAAAAAATGCGAGGGAAATCGTTTCGCGAATGGAAATATTTTATTAATTTTGAAAAACAACTAAATATTCAAGGAATATATTCTCTCACACACTCTCACATACATTTTTGATGGCGTATGCGTGTGGCCGCATCTGTGTACACATTTTCGACCATGGCCGAATATCGCCGAAGACAGGCGGAATTTTTGTGAGATTTTGACATATATATATCGCCCGAGAAATTGGATTCTCGACTTTCGAGGCGCGAGGGGCGTGGCTTCGCGTTGCTAAGGAAAAATATCTGTTAATATGTAACTTACAACATTTACTCTGGTCTCTATCGATAGAGAATAGTCGATTTATATGGCGTAACTAAGCATAGTTTTGGTTATAACCGTATATTTATTGAGAAAATTCGATGTTAAAATTGAGGGGTGAAGGGGGCAGACATTTTTCCTGTAAAGATACACGGGTGCTCTCGGCGACAGCGCTGGCGGCGTCGTTCTGACGACTTGAATGAACATGCCGCGAGACACTACCGTGTCTCTTGAATTCCTCATTGACCGTCGTTACACCAGAGACGAAGAAGAGATGAAATAGAAGTGAGGTACATGTACACTTCAGGTTTGACAGGTCGTGTATAAATTCGAACTTGTGATAGTACGAAAGAGGAAATATATCGATAGAGGAAAAATAATGATAAAGTAATTACTTGATTATTGTGATCCAATTCCATTGCATCTCCTATTTTTCTGCCGCGGCTTGTTGACGGAGAAGAAAAACCATTGATTCGTCCCGTGCTCGCATGACGCTGAAAACAAAAAATAGAATATCCACAAAGATATATGTCCTTCAAACGCAATCAAAGTGAGGTTAGAATGGTCAGATAGAAAGTAACTTATCTGATGGCAGTTCTTCTGAGATTCTGCCGTCTCCTTTCCTGGTCTTTATGCACAGGGATCCAGAGAAAAGTAGCACTGCATCCGTTCAATGTCTCGATTATTCAAAAAAATGCAAACGATTAGCAAACTACACGGAGCGTCTGTCACATTCACCACTATTCGCCAGGGCCGTCCCGAAAAAAGGGGACGTTTTCAGCCTCTCTCCAGGGCCGTACTCTTTTCCGGGGACGGCCCTGGCGAATTTCTATACACAAAAATAGCCGTAGCGCCTAAACTAAAATAGCTAGAAAAAAAAGTCATAAAGCAAAGATTAGAATGTTATTATCTACAACTTTTATTAAGGTTTCTCTGGCGATGCTATCAACATTAAAATATAAAAATTATACAATATTTTTTGCTAGGTTAGTGATTAGGTACCTTAGTTGGGGCCAGATTGGGGTGCCCAATGTAGCCCCAACTAGTACCTTAGCTGGGGCCTGATTGGGCTACCCAATGGAGCCCCAACTAAACGCTAATACTACATCGTATCACCTGACCCAAATTCCAGTCACTAAAAGTTCGGAATAAGTTCTAAATTTCCAGATTTATTTTTACTTCCGGTACATAAATAAAACAAACAATTTTGTCTATTCGATTTATTATATTTTATTCAAATTGGGCCGCCCAATTGGGGCCTAATTGGCGCCCAATTATTGATTGGGCCAACTTGGGCAGATTTCCACACGGATATTACCGCGATCACACACAAGGGTCAATCCCGATGGTAACCCAATAAACCGTATATACTCTTCAATGGGACATTACTTCATTATTTCTTAAACAACTAGATGGAACAATCGTTAATCTCGCACTCGTTGCTCTAAGACTGATGACGTAATCGGCACGGTATACTTTTGCAAAATATTTCTTTTTTTTTAAAGAACTAATGTAGTTTTTTCCTCTTTTTTATCGATAATCAATTTGAGGAAAACCTGAATCTATAGAATCATTAGTGCCTATCATAGTGACAACTGGCTTATGATAGCTAAAATACGACACAAACGTTTGGGATTTAATATTTTCTAGATTCCTAGAGAATACAACATCAATTGTTGTACCCGACCTTGTAGTTGGAGTATTCACATTATTGTTGTTGTTGATTTTTAAATTGAATTCTCTAGCCAAAATGTCAATGAGAGATTGACTTTCAGGTTTGGAGAACTGGTCATTGAAGTCACCGCTCAGTATCATTGGTAGAGTCCCCCAGTCCTTACTTAAGGGCCCCATACACGTTCAGTCGGCCGGCCTGTCAGTCCGACTGTCAGTCCGACTGTCAGTCGACCGTCAGTCCTGGCCGGCCGCGGGTTATCAATAGGGTAAAACCCCCAGTGATTGGCCTTTTAAACAGACGAAATTATACAGTAATTGGCTTATGGTTTCCTCTTTCTATCGAATGCATTTGCTATGAGAGGGGGCCAATCACTATCGCATGGCCAATGACTGTATCGTTTACCCTACTCAAACTACACCTACAATTTTGTTCACCGAATGCGTCCGTCAGTTCTCTGCCGGCTTCGCGCGATAGTAGTATAACGATTTTACACATTGAGAGTATAAATATGTCGCAAAAAGAATACGCAGCTGCACTTGTTATTTTGACAAACCAGCAGAGGAAACGAAAAAAGAGACAAATTTGGATGAAAGAGTGGTTGAAGAAACGCACTTTATCTCACGTGGGGCTCGTACGTGAACTTCGTCAATCCAGTGAAAGTGATTTGAAAAATTTCCTGAAGATGGACGAGAATTGTTTCCAGTACTTGCTAAATTTGGTAAAGCCACATATTACGAAAAAGGACACCGTAATGCGGCAAGCAATTACCGCAGAAGAACGGCTTTTGGTGACTCTGAGATATTTGGCAACAGGGCGCAGTATGGAGGATTTAAAATTCAGCGCAATTATTTCGCCACAAGCTCTGGGAAAAATTATCCCAGAGACTTGCAAATATATATATTTGACCTTGAAGGAGGAATATTTAAAGGTAAAATGTAAAAATATATAGAAATATATTTAAGTATTTTATTCTTATACCTAGGATATATTAATAAAAGTAATATTTAAAATTTATTAATAAAATAAGAATTCTATGAATTAAATCAATATTTAAAATCTATCAATGAAATGAATATCTATAATTATATAAAAAAAATAGTAATTGTAGAATATCTTATGAATAAAAGGAACATTAAAAATGTATTACTACAATTAAAGCCCTATACATTTTAATGTTGCATTGCTTGTGAATTGGAACGAGTACACTGAGAAAAAAAAAGATTAAAAATTATTCTGTTAGAAGGATAATAATCTGAGTACGAAAGGTAAAATGGATCGAAAATTATCCTAAGGAAGGTTAAATTTTATACCCTGGAAGGATAATTTTTGATCTGTTTTACCTTTCGTACTCAGATTATCCTTCTAACAGAATAAATATTAATCTTTTTTTTCTCAGTGTATAAAACTGAGAATTGGGCTCTATTTGTGGTGGAGTGTGTGGTTGAGAGTGTGACCGACAAGGAAACCGTCCGAGGTGCACCTCGCAGATTTCGTTCATTCTGATATATGTTGTTTTATATCAAAATCTAAGAGATACGTATTTTTTTATGTGCGGAAAAACATTTCCAGGTGTTGAAATTAACCCTCAAAGTTGACAACTCCTAGGATCTTTTGAAATGAAACCAAGTGGATAGTAATCTACATAAGAAATGATGAAAAACCCAATTTACTACATTTCGTTACGGTAATTAATTAAAAAATTATGAGGGTTAGGAATTCACCAAATTACTGTAACATTTCAACCATTATAATTTTTTAATTAATTACCCTAACGAAATGTAGTATATTCGATTTTTCATCATTTCTTATGTAGATTATTATCCACTTGGTTTCATTTCAAAAGATCAATTGCAAGTATTGCAGGTATAGATAATGCGGGAGACGGATTATTTCGACCCGTCCGGTAATTAACCTTTCCGGGAAAGGGCGTGGTTGCAAGGTCATAAAATTTCAGACTGGAGTAAAATTTTTCCGTCAGTCCGTCGCCGGATGAAACCCTGTCGGTGAACTCCAACACACGTTTAATTTTATTAATCAACAGGCCCCCGGCAGGTAGCGCGACTTCTCATTTAAATTTGTGTGCGTAGCGGAAAGAGGCCGGCCGACTGAACGTGCATAGGTACCTTAACTTTGTGTGTGCGGCCGGCCGACTGAACGTGTACGGGGACCTTTAATGCCGGGTTTATACGCTTGCCAAACCGTATGAAGGCTTGGAGTTTGTGGCAAGTGCCAAACGTGTAAACCCGGCATAAGGCCTAAACACACAGAACGCGGACACACCGCGCGGCCTTACCGCGCGAAATTTGTAGCAAGTAAAGGCCTGAGCACACAGAACGCGAACTCACCGCGCGGCCTTACCGCGCGGTGCGAACTCTATAACAATGGAAAGATCCTGTCACACAGACAGCACGGACTGGGCCGCTCGACTCCCGCGAACTTTGTAGCGAGTAATGTCGCATTAAGGCCTGAGCACACAGAACGCGGACTCACCGCGCGGCCTTACCGCGCGGTGCGAACTCTATAACAATGGAAAGATCCTGTCACACAGACAGCACGGACTGGGCCGCTCGACTCCCGCGAACTTTGTAGCGAGTAATGTCGCATTATCCTAGTCAAACAGAAGGCGGCCTGCCGCGGCGGACCAGTACAGCTCGCGGCAGACAGCGAACCGAAGCGAACCGTTTGTAAAATTTTACAGAGTTCGCGCGCGGAAAGAGGCAAAATGAGTGGTGAAAGAGAATAAAATAATGAAAAATGTATTGATTTTGTGCGGGAGTGCAGTTTTCCGTATGATTTGCATCATCCTGTCTATACAGATGACTATGATTATTGATTTATGACTATTGTAAAAGCAGGAAATGATTCATTTTGATCTGTCCCATACCGTCGACCGATTTCGGAGCGACAAAGCACGCAAAAACTGTTGTCTCTCAATTGCATGTGTCCAGTGTTGACGAACGTTTTTTACATGCCACGTTCGGGTTTCTGTCGGTAAATTTGAGACGCGTCAAAGGAGCTTCGAAATATAACGGTATTTATTACTGTGGGCACTGTAGGAAATGACTCATTCTGATCTGCCCCATACCGCCTGCCTCGCTGTTGCGACCGATTTCGGAGCGACAAACTGCACAGGTCGGTTGCGGAGGTATTATTGCACCATATGTACACCATGCGTCTACCTGTCGTGCCGTACTCAGGTATCAAGAACGGTCAATTGACCCTAACCCCTATCACCGCGAAGAGTTAGTTGTACCTGCAGGAAACAAACCAGAAATGCTGATGGGGTATCATCGATACAACTCCATTGCTCCATAACATTTAAATATTTAAATATATGTTCAATTTGATTAAAAAATGCCTTTCTAAATTTGTTTGGTTTTATTCTAATGGTGCCATGTTCTGGACGCCATGAACCATGAACGAAATTTTCTTTTCTTTTTTTGCTGACTGACGGGCGTCGTCCCACAAAATCGATGACTGACCATTTTGTTTATGTTTGATATAACATTTAATACCCTCACAAAAGTTTTGAAGTGCAGTAAACGAATTGCACAGTATTTATTTTTTGCACATACATTGCGGCCGACTGACTAGCTCCGTCCCCACATTTAACTGACTGACTGTCTTAACTTTTATTTATATGCAATATACAAGTTGTATATCGATTTTCAGCCTTAGTAAATTCATTTTATTACGTCGGCAGGAATGACAACTTCATGATAGACCATCGGTCGGGATTCGTCGCTACTTCTACCTAATTATAAGTGGATTAAGTAGCCGACGGCTAGCGGTTCCGGGAAATTATACATACATTAATTATTATAAGCCACACAGCCCCTGCTTGGTCTTAACACTTCCATAACTTCAATTTTGAAAATGAGAAACGATAAATTATACATTTAACCCTTTCAGTCACGACTTTTTTTTGATCAGGTGAAAAAATATTTGATTAGTGATTTTGGATCACTGGAGGTGCTATAACCCTTCACTTGAAAAGTTGATCTTTCGCTAAATGTGACTAACGCACTTCAAATGGGATGCCATCAGTTGACTACATCATTTTTAAGTGGCAAAACGCAATCAATTCCGCATAAACGGAGTTAAGACTCTTATGTCGTCACGGGACTGTGAACTCATTAGCAGCCTGGGCCCCCTTTCTCGAACTCGCTCGTATCTTTGCGTGCACTTAGCCAATAGACCAATCAGGATTAAGTATTCCGTTGTTGCGGAGGTCCTGATTGGTCTACTCGCTAAGAAACGTATACGTTTCTCCTGCAAGTGACTCGAGAAAGGGGGCCCTGTACTACAACCCATTTGCACCATGCGCCTACCTGGCGTGCCGTACTCAGGTATCAAGGATGGTCTCTGCCGCGCGAACTCTGTAAAATTTTGCTGTCCGCCGCGAACTCTACTTGTCCGCCGCGGCAGGCCGCCTTCTGTTTGACTGGGATAATGCAACATTACTTGCTACAAATTTCGCGCGGTAAGGCCGCGCGGTGAGTTCGCGTTCTGTGTGCTCAGGCCTTTATCCTAGTCAAACAGAAGGCGGCCTGCCGCGGCGGACCAGTACAGCTCGTGGCAGACAGCGAACCGAAGCGAACCGTTTGTAAAATTTTACAGAGTTCGCGCGCGGAAAGAGGCAAAATGAGTGGCGAAAGAGAATAAAATAATGAAAAATGTATTGATTTTGTGCGGGAGTGCAGTTTTCCGTATGACTTGCGTCATCCTGACTATACAGATGACTATGATTATTGATTTATGACTATTGTAAAAGCAGGAAATGATTCATTTTGATCTGTCCCATATCGTCGACCGATTTCGGAGCGACAAAGCACGCAAAAACTGTTGTCTCTCAATTGCATGTGTCCAGCGTTGACGAACGTTTTTTAGATGCCACGTTCGGGCTTCTGTCGGTAAATTTGAGACGCGTCAAAGGAGCTTCGAAATATAACGGTATTTATTACCGTGGGCACTGTAGGAAATGACTCATTCTGACCTGCCCCATACCGCCTGCCTCGCTGTTGCGACCGATTTCGGAGCGACAAACTGCACAGGTCAGTTGCGGGAGTATTATTGCACCATATGCACCATGCGTCTACCTGTTGTGCCGTACTCAGGTATCAAGGACGGTCAATTGACCCCTAACCCCTATCACCGCGAAGGGTTAGTTGTACCTGCAGGAAACAAACCAGAAATGCTGATGGGGTATCATCGATACAACTCCATTGCTCAATAACATTTAAATATTTAAATATATGTTCAATTTTATTAAAAAATGCCTTTCTAAATTTGTTTGGTTTTATTCTAATGGTGCCATGTTCTGGACGCCATGAACCATGAACGAAATTTTCTTTTCTTTTTTTGCTGACTGACGGGCGTTGTCCCACAAAATCGATGACTGACCATTTTGTTTATGTTTGATATAACATTTAATACCCTCACAAAAGTTTTGAAGTGTAGTCAACGAACTGCACAGTATTTATTTTTTGCACATACATTGCGGCCGACTGACTAGCTCCGTCCCCACATTTAACTGACTGACTGTCTTAACTTTTATTTATATGCAATATACAAGTTGTATATCGATTTTCAGTCTTAGTAAATTCATTTTATTACCTCGGCAGGAATGACAATTTCGCTGGCGTCCCTGAGACACCTGTTCTAAGTTTCGCTTGACATACACATTCGCAGTATGTTTGTCTACACAACCATTGTAATAAACTATAAAAAAAACTAGGCTTAGTAAATTCAGACTTTTTTGGCTCTGGCTCTTGGACTATAACTGGACCGAGCGGTGGTTGTTAGGGTTTCCTAGTTTTCCGATAGACCATCGGTCGGAATTCGTCGCTACTTCTAATTATAAGTGGATTAAGTAGCCGACGGCTAGCGGTTCCGGGAAATTATACATTAATTATATTATAAGCCACAGCCCCTGCTTGGTCTTAACATTTTCATAACTTCAATTTTGAAAAGGAGAAACGATAAATTATACATTTAACCCTTTCAGCCACGACTTTTTTTTTATCAGGTGAAAAAATATTTGATTAGTGATTTTGGATCACTGGAAGTGCTATAACCCTTCACTTGAAAAATTGATCTTTAGCTAAATGTGACTAACGCACTTCAAATGGGATGCCATCAGTTGACTACATCATTTTTAAGTGGCAAAACGCAATCAATTCCGCATAAACGGAGTTAAGATTCTTATGTCGTCACTGGACTGTGAACTCATTAGCAGCCTGGGCCCCCTTTCTCGAACTCGCTCGTATCCTTGCGTGCACTTAGCCAATAGACCAATCAGGATCAAGTATTCCGTTGTTGCGGGGGTCCTGATTGGTCTACTCGCTAAGAAACGTATACGTTTCTCCTGCGAGTGACTCGAGAAAGGGGGCCCTGTACTACAACCCATTTGCACCATGCGCCTACCTGGCGTGCCGTACTCAGGTATCAAGGATGGTCTCTGCCGCGCGAACTCTGTAAAATTTTGCTGTCCGCCGCGAACTCTACTTGTCCGCCGCGGCAGGCCGCCTTCTGTTTGACTGGGATAATGCAACATTACTTGCTACAAATTTCGCGCGGTAAGGTCGCGCGGTGAGTCCGCGTTCTGTGTGCTCAGGCCTTAATGTTGCATTATCCCAGTCAAACAGAAGGCGGCCTGCCGCGGCGGACGAGTAGAGTTCGCGGCGGACAGCAAAATTTTACAGAGTTCGCGCGGCAGAGACTATCCTTGATACCTGAGTACGGCACGCCAGGTAGGCGCATGGTGCAAATGGGTTGTAGTACAGGGCTCCCTTTCTCGAGTCACTCGCAGGAGAAACGTATACGTTTCTTAGCGAGTAGACCAATCAGGACCCCCACAACAACGGAACACTTGATCCTGATTGGTCTATTGGCTAAGTGCACGCAAGGATACGAGCGAGTTCGAGAAAGGGGGCCCAGGCTGCTAATGAGTTCACAGTCCCGTGACGACATAAGAATCTTAACTCCGTTTATGCGGAATTGATTGCGTTTTGCCACTTAAAAATGATGTAGTCAACTGATGGCATCCCATTTGAAGTGCGTTAGTCACATTTAGCGAAAGATAAATTTTTCAAGTGAAGGGTTATAGCACCTCCAGTGATCCAAAATCACTAATCAAATATTTTTTCACCTGATCAAAAAAAAGTCGTGACTGAAAAGGTTAAATGTTTAATTTATCGTTTCTCATTTTCAAAATTGAAGTTATGAAAGTGTTAAGACCAAGCAGGGGCTGTGTGGCTTATAATATAATTAATGTATGTATAATTTCCCGGAACCGCTAGCCGTCGGCTACTTAATCCACTTATAATTAGGTAGAAGTAGCGACGAATTCCGACCGATGGTCTATCTGAAAACTAGGAAACCCTAACAAACACCGCTCGGTCCAGTTATAGTCCAAGAGCCAGAGCCAAAAAAAGTCTGAATTTACTATGCCTAGTTTTTTTTATAGTTTATGGTTGTGTAGACAAACATACACTGCGAAAGTATGTCAAACGAAACTTAGAAGAGGTGTCTCAGGGACGCCAGCGAAGTTGTCATTCCTGCCGACGTAATAAAATGAATTTACTAAGGCTGAAAATCAATATACAACTTGTATATTGCATATAAATAAAAGTTATGACAGTCAGTTGAATGTGGGGACGGAGCTAGTCAGTCGGCCGCAATGTATGTGCAAAAAAAGGTGTGAGTGCCGTTGTACTCACGGAGGATGTGTAAACATCTTACAATTATC
Source organism: Xiphydria camelus (assembly GCA_963678675.1). NCBI lineage: Eukaryota > Metazoa > Arthropoda > Insecta > Hymenoptera > Xiphydriidae > Xiphydria > Xiphydria camelus. The sequence goes on from OY783193.1 coordinate 28,411,914, forward strand.
TGCGGTCCGAGTTTAATTGGGGAATATGACGTCGTAGTTCGACATAAAGAAGTTTAATTTTTTCTATAATAAAATATTTATTATTATTATATTAGATTTATAACTTACTAGCAGCCCGTCCCGGCTTCGCACGGGTAGATTGTGGGTTGATTTTGTCCGTCCACCATTGTTTAAATACATTTTTAATACAAAACTTTTAGTATTTTTCCCGGGCTACGCAATGGTCATATTGGATTTGACCTTGACCATGACCTTCAAGGTTATATCAAGGTCAAATTAATTTTTTTTCACGTTCAAATGTGTCCTTGACCATTTTTTTCATGTTACCTTTATTGTCAGCGGAGGTCAAATTTAGGTCAAGTATAGTTCGACTTTTTGAACACCCTCTATAAGATTTACTAACTCAGAAACCTTCGCGGATATGCGTCCAACTGTTCCCCAAATTTTCATCGCAATCGGATGAACGGTTTAGGAAGGCATAATAATCATCCGTACCGGTACTTTTTGAACACCCTGTATAAGATTTACTAACTCAGAAACCTTCGCGGGCATGCGTACAACCATTTCCCAACTTTTCATCGCAATCGGATGAATGGTTTAGGAAGGCATAATAATCATCAGTACCGGTACTTTTTGAACACCCTGTATAAGATTTACTAACTCAAACCTTCGCGGATATGCGTCCAACTGTTCCCCAAATTTTCGTCGCAATCGGATCAACGGTTTAGGAAGGCATAATAATCATCCGTACCGGTACTTTTTGAACACCCTGTATAAGATTTACTAACTCAGAAACCTTCGCGGGCATGCGTCCAACCATTCCCCAACTTTTCATCGCAATCGGATGAACGGTTTAGGAAGGCATAATAATCATCAGTACCGGTACTTTTTGAACACCCTGTATAAGATTTACTAACTCAGAAACCTTCGCGGGCATGCGTCCAACCATTCCCCAAAGTTTCATCGCAATCGGATGAACGGTTTAGGAAGGCATTTGATATTACCTTAAAGGTCACGGTCAAGGTCAAATCCAATACGACCACTGGGTAGCCACGGGAAAATCCTTAAAGTTTTATATTAAACATTTTTCTCTAAAGTGTTTTCCCGTTGAGATAATCCAGCTTGCGCGAATAGTATGCGCCGTAGCGCCACACACACACTGACGCAGTCACATGTACACGGCTTACGTCTGACGCTCGATTTCCCAGGAAGGTCCCACCGTAGAGCCATAGCATAGATGTTTACACATCAAAAATAAATACTGTGCAATTCGTTTACTACACTTCAAAACTTTTGTGAGGGTATTAAATGTTATATCAAACATAAACAAAATGGTCAGTCATCGATTTTGTGGGACAACGCCCGTCAGTCAGCAAAAATAGAAAAGAAAAGAGTGACCGCAAAGTTAGCCTATTTTTTAGACCTCGCTAGCGACCTGGGGAAAAAATATAAAAATATGTTACAGGGGTATGAAATTACTCGTCATTGAAAACCAAAGTGAGCATCGCTTTTCGTTTTTTGAAAATTTCAAAAAATTACCCCTATTTAGGGCCGAAACCACCAACTCTGATTAAATTGTTAATTCCCGATTAGCTTAATTTAATCATGCTCTTGCGTTCCACCAATTTTTAAATCATGATTACAGTGAGATAATCACCGTTGAACTTAATCAGCCATTTTTGGCCGATTAGGAACCTAACCAGTGATTAACGTGGATCAACATAACCTCAAAGTCGAAGTTTCACTGCTGTGCAATACTATATATCGGATATGAATTTATTTTACGACGATATTTTATCATCATCTGATGATGAAAATCGTATCGAAATTGATAGAAGGCCACATTTAATTAAGGAACGAATTAATTATTTCCAAACTTTGGATGATTTGGATTTCATTATGCGTTTTCGGTTATCGAAAGACAGTGTTGAAGCTTTGCTTCTGGAAATTGTACATAATTTGCATCACGCTACAGAAAGATAAATTACTTCTTAAATAATATATAATCTATTTTAAAATATCGCAATATCATATTACGTTAAAAATCGCGTAGAATTTTCTGTATCTTTACTGAATAAAGGGAGTGCACATTTCAGAAACCACGCTATTGCACCCAGAGTACAACTCCTGCTTGCTCTCCGGTATTATGCAACTGGTTCCTTTTTAAATTCTGTTGGAGATTTCGGCAGCTCACTGAGCTCGGCTTGCAGCGCGTCAGTTGATCACGTCAGGTTTTCCTCCTACTCCATTACAAGTTCCGTTGATGAACCAATGAGAATCACCGTTACAACGAAACTAAAACTTATTGCGAAGAGGGTATATGATTAGATAATCGGGGGTTAAAAATTCATGGTGGAACGAATTGTGCAGTTAATCATGATTAGAACGCCGATTAAATATAATCGTGATTAGGTAATCAAGCATTTAATCAGAGTTGGTGGAATCGGCCCTTAGGGGTTAAAAAGACCCCAAAAAATTAAAACATCGAAAATAAAAACATTTTTCATTGTATTTTTTTCGGAATTTCAGAAATATATTTTTATTTTTCTTAATGTTTTGGGGATGATTTCACCCCATGAGAGAGCTTTGGGGTGAATTTTTAATCCACATTAACCCTTATGAATCAAGAAAATACGTGATTTTACTTTTGTAAGGTTTATTTTATAGAAAAAATACAATGAAAAATGATCTTATAATTAGTGGTATTTTCGATGTTTTAATTTTTTGGGGCCTTTTAAACCGCTAAATGGGGGTAATTTTTTTAAATTTTCAAAAAACGAAAAACGATGCTCACTGGTTTTTAATGACGAGTAATTTGATACCTATAACATATTTTTATAATTTTTCTCCAGGTCGCTAGCGAGGTCCAAAAAATAGGCTAAAAAACAGCCTTTTTTGCGGTCACTCTTTCGTACATGGTTCATGGCGTCCAGAACATGGCACCATTAGAATAAAACCAAACAAATTTAGAAAGGCATTTTTTAATAAAATTGAACATATATTTAAATATTTAAATGTTAAGGTAAGTCTATACCGGGATACAAAAATGTTGGCAACACGATAATCCGGTGTTGGCAACACGATAATCCGGTGTTGTCAACATGTATCCCGCCGACTTGCAACTCGCCGACGGATACTCGGCAACAGCCACTATCCGAATGTAGGTACAAACCGGGATACAAAATGTTGGCAACATGTTGGCAACACGAGTATCCCGTCGACTAGCGACAATTTAATTGCTACTCGTAAACTGCGGGCGGCATGACATCAAAGAAAGCTGTTGCCTGTGTTGCTTGTATCCGAGTTTCCCATTTGAAATGGGAAACATCGGAAACATTGCTCTCTCTGGACTAGAACCTACCTACCTACCTACCTACCTAGCTACCTACCTACCTACCTACCTACCTATCTACATACGATAATGTTCCGTCGCACGAGGGACAGAATTTCAGAAGGTCGATTGAAACCTTTTAATAGTATCGATCATAAATAACATATATTTCTTGCATAAATTTTTCATTGAATGCCACATTATACGGGCCGCACAGTGTTCACATGGCAGATCGGACGGCGTATCGTATTTCTCATTTTACAAAGCAGTACTCTCTCACTACATGTGTATGTTCTTTCTAGATTGAAAAGAAAAAGGCACGTAATTATTTCTCTCGGCAGAGGCACTCTCCCGATGCGTAATTTCGCGCATCCGGCTGCCAAGTGGCACGTGCGAATATCAAGCCACGTTTAGGCTTCTGTCGGTAAATTTGAGCCGCGTCAAAGGAGCTTCGAAATATAGCGGTATCTATTACCGCGGGCACTGTAGAAAATGACTCATTCTGACCTGTCCCATATCGCCCGCCTCGCCGGGGGTATGTTTCGGCGAATCTAGGCTACCTGAAGGGTTAATTGCCGGACGAGTCGTAATGAACCCCTTACCACAAAAAAATACCCATTGTAATAGATACCGCTATACTTTGAATATTAAATCAGCTTTGTAAAGGGGAGAAATGAATTCAATACATGACTGATGCAGTTGATGGCCAATTAGGGAACACTTAATGACAAGTAACTCCGCCATTAAATTGTCACCATAGCTTGTCCCGTTTTGTAAAAACTGTCGCTGCCTCCTCCTTCTTTTTCGCTTCTGGGAGGCTATTATGATGAAAGCAGGACTAACACCAGCAGCAATAGACGGTTCCATTTTTTAACATCAAGATTCCGTTTCGTTTGAACGCTCAACTGGTTCTGATCGCATGTATCCGGATACAAGTCGATGTATCCAACAGTATGTTGCCAACAGCGACATCGTGTTGGCAACACTCAATGTTGATGTTGCCAACAGCGATGTTGATGTTGCCAACAGCGATGTTGATGTTGCCAACAGCGATGTTGATGTTGCCAACAGCGATGTTGCCAACAGCCATAAACGTGTTGCCAACATGTTGCCAACATTTTGTATCCCGGTCTAAACGTACCTTAAGAATAGGGACGGGCTCTCGGTCTGGGGGGGGTGCCTCTACGCGTAACTCTGGTGACCACTAGATTGTGTACGAATGGCACCAGTGGTTCTCCGGACGCACCAAGGTTGTCAAAGTATTTTTTAAATACCGAGATATCTTACAAATTACGACAATTACAGAAAAATGACCCGAGTGTAATGCATAGGGAATTTAACTAACAAAATTATGGAACACAAAGAAGAAAAAATTATTCATAATATCGAGTTATCGTTGATTTTACTTGGCACTTTTTAAACAATTGAGTGAAAAAAAAGATATATAATTTTATTTTAAAAGTACAGACTTTCTTAAGCAATTTAAGACAAAAAGCATTAACAAATGTTAAATTTTCGATGTTTTACGACCCCCCCCCCCCTAATGTTTGCGCGACTCTAGGGAATAAACCGTGGGAGTGGGGGTAAACTGCGTAGAACCTCTTTATAGAAAATTTTAAGCTCTACAATTTTGAATTTACACTTTTTTCGAAATCTCCTTAGTTTTCGAGTTATTTTTGAATAACCCATTTTTGGGGTATTTGCTATTGTTTTTCAACCAAACCACAAGAGGAAAAACCGCGATACTTCACCCAGAGCTTTATATGGTCAAATAACAACGTTAAACAAAAGCGCAGCCTGTTTAGCAAAAGTTCGTATTTCAGACCTTCGTTTACTGGACTATTCGCCTTTGGATATAGACCCAGACAGCCACAGCGTCATCGGCTGTTCCACCGACGCTCCTCTAATTAGCCAATCAGGGTGGGTAGCGTCCCCCACGCTATCCCCTCCGTTGAAGGAGGCTTCGGTCGGCTAGTTTTGTCTTAGTTTTCGTCTTGTTATCATCAGTCATCAACGTGTCTTGTATCACCTTAACTTGAATATATTTATATCTGTTTTATAGTGAGTGCAGTGTCTAGTTCTTACAAACGGCTTATGCTAATCGAATGTGTGTGAGAATATAACTCGAGATAAATTCGTCACCGCATTTTTTTATAACCTCGGAATCTAATAGTGTAGTCTCGTTCAGACGCGCGGCGTGTTATTGGTGTAGTCAAGGGCATACACAATAAATATTGACGACCTCTGCGGAACACGAAGGTAAGAGTTGTTTCATCGATTATTAATGATAATACATTATTTAAACCTGAGCAGAATTAAATAACAAAGAAGTTATCGAAACAAGAACGAAAACCAAGCATTTTCAATTGAAGTATATTTACGAATACGTATGCTTGTAGTTCTTTTTTAACACAATCATTTTCTTGCTTATAATCAAATCTTCTTTAGCCATAATTTTATGTGTATAATCCAACGTTGATTGAGAAGTATAAAAGCATTGACGTAATAAAGAATTGTAACAAGTGTGAAAGCATCGTCACAAAAGGCACTTATTTCGCGGCATATTTCTTTGTTACGCATAATTCTTTCGCGCTATTTTGTTGTTGTTACGAAACCAGTATCAACTACAAATTCACTGGATTGTTGATTCTGTTTTTTTTTCTTAATATAAAATTCGAATAATCGATATCCATTATATCCTTCTCTTTTATCCAAACAATTGTCTATTTCACCCTCTCATGTGAATAGGCGTTTCCCCCACTCCGCGGTTGCCTAGCTGGGCGGGCTGTACAGCGCTCTCCGCATCGGCATGTGACCGCGCGTTTCAGGAGCGTATCCATTATAGGAATTCAAATTTTGGTGCAAGGACAACAAAATTTTGACTAAGTTTATTCGATTTTTTATTACACTCTTTAACATCCTTTAGACATATTTAAACTTTTTAATACGTAATTTTTTTGGATAAATCTTGGTAAAAGTGATGATTAAGGCCCTCGGAAGACCACGACTGTGGATACCGCTACGTAGCTGCCACTACGTGCCGTAGTGGGGGCTACCGCGCCGTGCCACTGGCTATCCCCTCTCCGGTAGCAAAAGTACTACTGAGTCCCATAATCACATGAGAGGGTTACAATACTAAATAGTCAAATATTGAGAATTTTGACAATCTTGCATTATTATTATTATTGTTATGTTTCAGATATTAAATATGGCCTTAACAGAAAAATGTGTGCTTGTCCAATTTGTGGATGACATCACAAGCACCAAGAGCATCGATATTGTACCAGCGAAGTGGATTTTCTATGATGATAGACAAGACCATCTGGTGACACCATTCATCTCGAATTGTACAAAAACAAATACGATTCATGACGCGTGACCTACTCTTGAGTTTCACTGCAGTTAGGTATAATCTGGCGATAAAATCTTTTTCAAGCAGGAGACCGCATTGTATATCTGCATGCGCGGTATGAAATTTACGTTTGATTAAATTTGAAACCATCATTATCATGATTTCCTATTTTTATTGAGCCATTCTTTTTTGATGTGAAACATCTTATGCCGCGCTTCGGGGGTGAGACCGGCTGCTCGTGAAACGTCGCTGGAGTGGCTAAATACGCTAAGGCCAGGCGAACGTTGAACATTGCCTCTATATCTATATCTATTCTATATATAGATATAGAGGCAACGGTCATCCTGCGTCTCCTCACTGAACTGCGTCCCAACGTTCGCCTGGCCTAACTCGGGACGCATCGGCTCTCTCCGCCACGACTCGATGGTCCCCATTCACCGAGCCCTAGCTTAACCACTTACTACTACACGCTCACTGTATCGGTGTACGAAGCAGTATTTACCCTCATTAATGAAAGCATGAGGATTGATTGATCATTGGTTAGCACGTTTAAAAATAACATTTAAATACCGTTTGTATAGGAAAATTGTTAGATGTGAAACATCGAAATTCTTCTTTGTAGAAAGTATGCGATAGGAAGGATGGACCACGCATCCGTTGAAAGAATACGTGCGCCAGTGCGCATTTGTATTTATGACTGTGATACCATAAAACGGTACGAAAACCGTTGTGTCGAATTCCGTTTATCGCGAGACGGAACAGCGACTGATGGCAGAGTTAAGAGAGAGTAAACTAAATGCGCTTTTTAAATTAGACACAACGGTTTGTACCGTTTAATAGCATCACAATTATAAATACAAATGCGCACTGGCGAACTTGTTCTTTCGTTTTCAGCTAGATTTACTCAAGTGGACACAGCATTGAGAACAATCTAGCGAGAGTTAGTCTAGAATCTCGGTTGAGAAAAATAAATCTAGCTAGATTGCAGTGGATACACGATAAAAATTTACTGCCAGAGAAATTTCAGTGTATTTCACCGGCTAAATAGATAGTGACTCACTAGTCTAGCGAGAGTGATAGGCGCCGGGTCGCAAGCGAAGGGTCTCGACCGCGTGCTCAGATTTCAGGAGCCTCGCGGGAGGCAACAGAAACCCTCTGCCTTTTATGCTCTCCTCGGACAAAGTGCAGACCCGCAATAAATTCGACTATTGCGGTGCACGTGTACTTCTTCGGGGATAGCACCAACCGAACGGCGCTGAATCTGCGTACTCTCCCGGCGCCAATTTTCATGCTCCAGCTCGGTGGTTTCGAAGAATTTCCTTCTCCCACCATGCATAGAAAAGTCATATCGATATAGGTCAAAAGTTCATAAATAATGAGATAATAGTAATTGAAACTTCTTCGCTGGCAAGTAAGTTTAGCCTCATATGGTACGTATGTGTGTACAATCTATAATACATCACGATTGTAAATAGATATTTGATAAGTCAAAGAAACATATGAGGCTAAACTTATTCACCAGGAAAGGAAATTTAATCGCCATTATTTTATTATCTATGAACGTTAGGCCCACATCGATGTAAGATACTTTGTTGTAGATAAAAATACGTATGTGTATAATAACATATAATATAAAACAGTTTTTATAGAAAATTTGTTAGATGTGAAACATCGAAATTCTTCTTTGTAGAAAGTATGCGATAGGAAGGATCGACCACGCGTCCGTCGAAAGAACACGTGCGCCAGTGCGCATTTGTATTTATGACTGTGATACTATTAAACGGTACGAACCGTTGTGTCTAATTCAAAAAGCGCATTTAGTTTACTCTCTCTTAACTCTACCATCGGTACTGTTTAATAGTATCACAGTCATAAATAGAAATGCGCACTGGCGCACGTGTTCTTTCGACGGACGCGTGGTCGATCCTTCCTATCGCATACTTTCTACAAAGAAGAATTTCGATGTTTCACATCTAACAATTTTTCTATAAAAACTGTTTTATATTTTTTAATTTCAGACGCCATTCTATCTAAGGTTTGTGACGCAAACATCACCGAAAGAAAAATACAAGATGCGATTGGGAGTGTAATCAATAGCGCAAAAGATTGGGATGGCCACCGACAAATGAGGAAAAAGGATAACGGAACACGAAGTAACACAGGTCACGGCAGAGGCTCCAAAAAGGATTAAAGACTTTTAAGACTTTATTAGTTCCTATTCACTACATCTTATACAGGGTGTCCGTAAAGTATGGAAACGGTTGAATATCTCGAAAAGTACGCTTCAGAACGGGAAACGAAAAAATAACTAACCGATATTATTTTAAAAACTATCAAATGATACCAAGATTGATCCCACACCCCAACCCCTGTGGGTGGGGCAGGGGGAAGCTTTAAAATCTTAAATAGGAACCCCCACTTTTGATTGCATATTCGCATTCTACATTAAAAACTACATAACTTTTATTTGAAACATTTTTTTCGATTCATGCCAGATGGCGCTATAATCGACGAAATTCAATGTTTTCGGTTTTTGCAATTGAGAGTCGATTTATTCGATTCTGCAATACAATTGCGATAGAAATTTACATTTTTTATTCTCATACTTGATATTTTTGTTAAAAATTTAATTTAGTTTTGCAAATTTGAAGTGCAGATGCGTTCTGTACCTGCAATTCCCCCGGCGGACGGTATATTCCGGGAATCGTAGCTATTCTTTCACTAGTAGTCCGTTTTAATGATATCCGTTAACCTGAGTACACGTAAACAGGTACCGCTAATTGCCGGACCTTCCGGACCCTCGAACCTCGATGTATTCCGAAAGGTATTATCCTTGAGTAATTAGCTTATTTCCTCTAACGGAACTTAGTGCGTCACGGGGAATTCCAGGTACAGAACGCATCTGCACTTCAAATTTGCAAAACTAAATTAAATTTTTAACAAAAATATCAAGTATGAGAATAAAAAATGTAAATTTCTATCGCAATTTTATTGCAGAATCGAATAAATCGACTCTCAATTGCAAAAACCGAAAAAATTGAATTTCGTCGATTATAGCGCCATCTGCCATGAATCGAAAAAATTTTTTCAAATAAAAGTTATGTAACTTTTAATGTAGAATGCGAATATGGAATCAAAAGTAGGGGTTCCTATTTAAGATTTTGAAGCTTCCCCCTGCCCCACCCACAGGGGTTGGGGTGTGGGATCAATCTTGGTATCATTTGATAGTTTTTAAAAAAGTATCGGATACATATTTTTTCGTTTCCCGTTCTGAAGCGTACTTTTTGAGATATTCAACCGTTTCCATACTTTACGGACACCCTGTATATTCTGTAGTCACTATATTCCCTTTTTTTTTTCTATATTTACTCAATTCTATCAGTGTTCTTATAGGGAATTAACATTAATAAACATGTCATAAATAAATTTACTCTCTTATTATTATATATCCTACATATAAACTCATATAGTTGCCTGATCCGGGCCGGATTCGAAATGCCGTTACATGCCTCATCAGGGCCTGATATAGTTGCCTTATCCGGACCGGATTGTGTAGATAGGGAAGTCTGATCAGGCCCGGATGCCAGCCGGAACAAAATTGTACCCGGGTGAGTGGGCGTGTAAATTCTCAACCGAATATTTGGCTCCGAGTTCTTTCCCTGGGGTGACATAAGCCAAATTGAATTTCCTGTTCGAATACGAAATGTTTCTTCCTTCATGTTTGCATGGATCTTCCGGTCCTTTGCATCTTTGCTCAGTGTAGAGTACATGGTGATGCCACATCGCGAAAGTGAGAGAAAAGAGGATCGACGTAAGATAAAATGAAGCTCGACACGCAACTCGGTCTACGGAACGGCTCCCTCTCACGAAGGGAGACAACGTGCTCGAAAGACTAACAAGGTAACTTTTTCGCGTCGCGAATTACGTTATTCCCGCTATTTTTACTCCGTCGCTCGAGCCAGCCCGACCGGCGCGGTATACTCCCGCGCGAGTTTAAGCTCGCTCGTGGCTTTTATTTACGGCTATAAATAAAATTCATATAGGCTCAGCAGTTTATGATTAAATTCGGGCGATTACTTTTTTTGCGAATCCTTTAGAAGCTGCGGCGGGATTTCGCCGTGTGGTGGGACGAGTTCCGCGCGAGAACGGGATGGGATCTCTCTCTCTCCGAACCGGTAAGCACGGTGTGACGCATCGTTTGCCTGCTCTCGCGTGTAGTGCTTTTCTGCCTTATCTCGCCTCCGGGCGCTTTGCTTTCAGTGTAACCGCATTCTCTCTAACGCGGGCTTCTTGCCGATACAAAATATTCCATCTGCAAGGGCCTGCGTGCATTGATACAGGCTTTTATCTGGCTGCTGCATATTGGAGGTTAGTTTTCTGCCATCTTTGGGTTGTGCACACGCCCGGTGGAACAGTGTTCTTCTCGCACACTACTTAGGAAACTCCTAGTGTCGTCCTCTATCGGTCGAGCGCTAATCTCTGGGTGCACTCCGGTAACTTGGCGCACTACTTTACCGACTATTCACTAAATCGGCAACGGGAAATCCACCATTGCTGTGCCAATTTCGTGCGACGTTCAAACTCAAATCCAATTGCGTCATGGGCGACGAAGCAAGATCCACTCGCTCAGATCCCAAGAGTATCGCAAAACCACCCAAGGCCACCATCGCTTCTGTCCTTGAAGAACTCGCAAGTATGCGAGCATCTGATTCGTCCAGCAACAGTGCCTTGCGAGAGGAACTCAAGTTAATCCGCGCAACTCAGTCTCAAGACCACGCTCTCCTTCAGGAACTTCCAACCATTCGAGCGACAGTGGAAGCTGTCTGCTCTGATGTAGCTGGCCTCAAAACTACGACAGGTCAACTCGCTCAAAAAACCGACACTCTTACAGAAGTCACCAAACACTTGTCCGAAGAAAACGCGGAGCTTAGAGACTCGGTCAACAAACTTAGTAAAAGAGTTGATGATCTGACACAGGCTGGTGGCCCTGGTACGCCGAATACTATCGACCTCACGAGACTTACAGCTGCGGCGAATGCTAATGCCCTGCGCATCCAGAGAGGAACCACTAGTCCTGGCCTTGACTCTGAAATAACGATCTCTGGTCTTTCTTTTGGATCTGTCTCTGAAGCCACCCTACTTCGAATAGCGACTGCGGTAGCCAACGTGCTCAAGATCAATCTAAACTCTGATGACCTCTGCAGCACTCGTCTTCTTCGCAAAAAAGCTGCGGTTCACTCTACAGGGGCTGCTCCGGTGGAATCTGTACCAACTAGGACCGCTTTCGCAGTAGTGTGCAAGACCTCAGTAATTGCATCCCGATTTATTGCCGCTAAGCGCACACATGGCCCACTCAGATTCTCGCAACTCGACAAGGAAGCCCTAGGTGACATCGGACAAACTGCCTCGCCCGATAGCAACTCGACTATCTACATCAACCTTTTATTGCCGTCCAACGTCATGAAACTCCTGACAGCAGCAAAGTCAGCTCTTAGGGATGCTGGCTTCAAATATATCTGGGCAAAGAGCAGTACAGTCTTTGCTAAAGCCAATAACGATACTCTAGTTCACATTATCAATTCTCAGGCAGACATACCAAAGATTGCACAGCTCTACACTAACTCAACGCAATGAACTTCACGACCTGCTCGCTTAGTAAATAGTCCTTCATGTGGTAACACTTTTCGATGCTGTTGTCTCAACACTAACTCCGTACGCTCTCACTTGAACGCTCTCAAAAGCCATCTTGATATCAGTCCAACTTACCATGTGATTGCCGTAACTGAAACCTGGCTTTCTCCCACAATACCCGATTCTGTCATCAGCCTGGCCAACTACTCCGTCATTCGAAATGATAGAAACGTGCACGGTGGAGGTGTAGCTCTCTATATCCACGAGTCCTTCTCAGCCACCATTATCGCTAGCTCAAACACGGTCAATAAATCTGGAATGATCGAATACATCATGTGTGTGCTGAGGAAGCCTGATGTCCCGCCGATCTTCACGGCAGTCGTCTACAGACCGCCGCATGTCCCGTTCACCATCCCTGTGGACTTTTGCACAATTGTATCCTCTGCTATGGAGGACTACGTACATAAGGTAATTCTGGGCGACTTTAATGCCGATCAAAACTCAGTCTTAACCATGACGCTCGCTACGTTAAATCACTCGTGAGGGACCTGTCACTGAAAATAGTCGATCAAGACTTTACTTATACCACTGGGAGTTCTGAGACGTGGCTGGACCTCTGCATCGTTGATGAATCTGACCAAGTTGTCTCCTGGGGCAAATCGGATACTCCTTTGGGAGCGGGGCATCACTTGATACATGCTGCTCTTGTCATTCAAGGAATTCGTCCATCTGCCAAGACCATTAGCACCAGGCGACTGGGGCGCATGGCGTCAACTGAGGCTCAAGAAAAATTCGCTAGCATAGACTGGACATTACTGGCTACCAACGACTCCAGTGTTGACGCAGCACTGGAAAACTTTTATCTCAACTTCCACAAAGTACTCGACACTGTGGCACCAGTTGTCATGCTCAAAGTCAATGGTGTAAAACATGCTCCTTGGGTCACTTCTGAGCTCAATCTTGCTCAAAGGAAGCTGCGGACTGTCTATCGTCGCTACAGGCGCAACAAATGTAAAAATAACCTAATGGCCTACCGTGAAGCTCGCGATAGTCTTCGTGATCGGTTATCTGCCGCTCGGATCGAGTACTACCGCACAAGGTTGGACGGCCTTGCACCTGCTGCCATGTGGGCGGAGCTGAGGAATCTTGGCCTTATTAATTCACTCGCCTCACATTCGTTGGTTGTGTCTCCTGAAGAACTGAATCTGGCCCTCGCCAAGGTTTCCATCACTGACCAGCCGCTCACTCTACTTGATTACCACGATGTTCTGCCTGCACTTGACCGGCCGGAGCTCAGTTTTTCCACTATTTCACCCACTGATGTCGAGAAGGTAGTAAAATCAATTAAATCTAATGCCACTGGAGCCGATGGCCTGAACCTACGCATGTTACGACCAGTATTGCATCTGGTAATAACCTTCCTCACCAACGTATTCAATCGTTCCATCATTGACTCTTTCCCCACTACTTGGAAGAAAGCCATCATCATTCCCATCAAGAAGGTCGCCACGCCAAGCTCAGCAAATGACTACAGGCCTATCGCATTACTACCCGCAATAAGTAAGATCCTAGAGCGTCTTGTATTCAATCAAATCACTGTCTACATCAAGCAACACGACATCCTGGACCCGTGGCAATGCGGATTCAGGACCGGCTACAGTACGGAAACGGCACTGCTAAAGCTATTAAATGATGTTAGACATGGGATGGACAGGCGCCAGGTCACAGTACTAGTCTTGTTCGACTTTTCCAAAGCGTTCGACACTGTTCCACATGGTATCCTACTGGCAAATCTGAGGAAAATGGGATTCTCCAAAGGCGTTATAAAGTGGATAGCATCGTACCTGGTCGGCAGACGTCAAGAGCGTTAAAATTTGATGCCAACGCACTTACTAGCTGGGTATCCACAAATACAGGAGTCCCCCAGGGCTCGGTTCTGGGCCCTTTACTCTTTACACTTTTCGTCAACGACATAGGGGAGTCAATCAAGTTCGCCAACAGACTCATGTTCGCAGATGATCTACAGGTTTACGCCACATGCTCACCTAACGAATTGGCAAACTGCATGCGTAGTATGAACAAAGACATCTTGGCCATTAGCAACTGGGCAAACAAAAATCGGCTACAACTCAACCTCCTCAAAACCAAGGCCATCATCTTGGGCAATAATCGCCTGATCAACCAAATCAACTATGGTGCACTTCCTACGCTCGGCGATGGTAGCAATATCATTCCATTTGTCTCTTCAGTTAAGAACCTGGGAGTTATCCTCGACTCGAAGCTAACTTTTCACCAGCACATTGCCAGAGTCACATCAAATGTCAACGGTGCAATTTATAAACTCCAGCAGCTTCGTGACTTCACTGACACGGAGATGCGGAAAAAACTAGTCAATGCTCTGGTGATGCCGCATGTGGATTACTGCGCAGTGGTTCTCCTTGGCGCAGGTGTTGCCAATGACATCAAACTTCAAAGGCTTATCAACAAAGGAGTGAGATACATCCTCAATCTCCCACGTGATGCCTCTGTCTCGCTTCATCGAAGAAATCTTGGACGACTCTCGATAGAAGGTGTAAGGAAACAGGCAGTGGCTTGTCTCACTTACTCTGCTCTTCGTTTAGGCACACCCTCCTTCTTCAGAGACATGCTGCTTGCCCGCGTAGAAAGACGACCTCTGAGAGGACAATCGGATGACCGCCTAATTGTACCTAAATACCGGACTGATGCTTACTTGCACTCCTTTGCCGTCGCAGCTCCATATGTATGGAATTCTCTCCCGGATGACGTGAGATCATCATCCTCCTATACGCTGTTCAAATCGAAGGTCAAATACCACCTGATGTCTCTGGAAAACGCTGCAGCAGCCTCGAGTTCTACCCTTATCGCCACGGACAATACACCCCATAAATAAATATCTCTCCTTACTGCTGTCTGTGCAGCAGGGAGTTGAACGTATTATTATTATCACTATTATTATATTATTTTTCTTTATTTGAGTTTATTCGATTTCATATTTTCATTTTTATCTTATTTTATCTCATTTTATTTTATTTTATATTATTTTATTTTATTACTATTGTTACTTAATCCACTATTTTTATTTTTATTCACGCTGTACATGCAGTCATACTGCAAACTTTTGCTCAACCATGGGCAATAAACATTATCATCAATCAATCAATCTCTCTCTCTCTCTCCGCGTAAGTAAGCTTGCCGCACGTTTTCCCTGCTCCGCTCTACACTGCTTTTCTGCCTCGATTTCGCCTTCGGGCGCTATTGGTTCCAGGCTGCTACTGGTTCTTCTACAGGCGCTTCTCCTTGGTGTTTTTATTAGCTCGTGTGAGCCTAATCGCGCGCGAAGTTTTGCTTTTAACCTACTCATAACCCTTGGAGGTTAGTTCTGCTGTCGCAATCTTGACCTCGGAGCATACGCCTCTATTCACTGACTTCCCTGTGTACTACGTGGAAGAACAGTCGGGTGCTGCTATCTGGTGCGCCACTACTGACTGACAGCCTACAACTGGGACCTACCTTACCGACCGATGTACTGTCGCAACCTACTGAGCATTGAAACAGTGACCTCCGCGTTAATTTCAAATTCTAACTTCTAATTGTGTCTCAATTGTGTCCCTCTGAAAGTTTAAATAACAGTGCCATGGCTGACGGTGTAGGAGCCGATCCCAGGAAAACCAAACCCGCAAAAATTACCATGTCAGCAGTATTGGATGAACTCATAAATTTTCGCGAGTCATACTCGCGCGACAGAGCCACAATGCAAGACGAGCTAAGAGCTATACGAAAGACCCAAACAGAAGACCACTCTCTCCTACAAGAACTTCCAGCTATACGTGCAACAGTCGAATCTGTCTGCGAAGATGTAGCTACGCTCAAAACTACCACCGGCCAGATCACCATTACATCAGGTGCTCTTACTGACAAAACTGACCAGCTAAGCAAAGAGAATACTGAACTCAAAGAAACCCTGAAGGAACTAAAGCTACGCGTCGACCAACTGTCCAAGGCTGGGACAAGTGCATCCACGTCAGCTGACTTATCGAGACTGGAAGCAGCAACTAATGCTAATACTCTTAGCCTCCAAAGATCATCCTCAGTGCAAAACTACAGTAACGAAATTGCAATCTCCGGTCTCACGTTTGGTGCTACGACCGAAGCGACTTTGCTCCAGCTCGCTGCAGCGGTAGCCATCACACTCAAGGCGAACTTGCGCCCTGATGACCTACTGAATGCGAGGCTGCTGCGAAAAATCTCTGCTCCCTCAGACCGCCCTGCTGAACCCACCAAGACCACCTTTGCAGTTGTCTGCAAAGATGCATCGATTGTTTCCCGCTTATTTGCTGCTAAACGCTCTATAGGACCGCTCAAACTCTCTCAGGTAGATAAGAACGTGATCAATAGTGTCGAGACCTTTGCTCCGCCGAACAGCGACCCCATCATCAACCTGAATCAAGTACAGCCGGCGAGTGTCATTAAACTCTTAAACGCAGCAAAGCCTGTCTTGAAAGCAGCTGGGTTTAAGTACGTCTGGTGTAAGAACTCCACTGTCTTCGCCAAGGCGCATGATGGAGGGCTAGTGCAAATTGTAAACTCGCATGCTGACATCCCTAGGCTCGTGGAACTCTACCCCAAACGAAATGAATAACGCCAACGACCCGTCCGCTCAACTACGGCTAATCTCCAGTCATCCTCCAATTTCCGCTGCTGCTGCTTAAATTCCAACTCTCTGCGTTCGCATCTCGACCTGCTTAAGGGCCACCTTGACTTCAACCTACTGTACCATGTCATAGCTGTAACGGAGACTTGGCTATCTCCAGACATTCCACACTCGGTTGTCAACCTCCCAGGCTACTCCATCTTCAGACAGGACCGTAATGTTCATGGTGGTGGTGTGGCACTCTACGTCCATGAGACACTCTCAGCCACTGTCCTCGCTAGCTCAAGTGCATTAGGTGCATACTACAGGAAATTAAAAAAACGATTTGACTCCAACGGTCGGCCAGGCACGATAGAATTCCTCATGTGTGAAGTTTTCAGACGTGGCTTTCCACCTGTCTTTGTTGCCGCCATCTATCGACCACCGCACGTTCCATTCACTACTCCGACGGACTTTGGACTATTACTGTCATCCTCTATGGAAAACTACGCCCACAAAATTATTATGGGTGACTTCAACGCGGACCAACTATAAGTGATAATTTTGATGCAAGATATATAAAGACACTGTTAAATGATCATTCTCTAAAACTGGTTGACCATGGATTCACCCACATAACAAGCATCTCAGAAACATGGTTTGACCTCTGCATTGTCGACGAATCTGATGAGGTCTGCGACTGGGGTAAATCTGATCTACCACTGGGAGCTGGTCATCATCTGATTTACGTTGTTCTCCTCATACAGTACATACAGCAACTACCTAAAACAATAACAACGCGTCGTCTGCACAAGCTAACTGAACAGTCGTCATTAGACGAGTTCAATGAAATCGACTGGATGGCCATCACCAATACTGCCACTGTGGATGCAGCCACCGAGAAATTCTACGAACAATTCTTCATGTGTCTGGACTCAATCGCACCGCCCATTGTGGCAACAGTCAACTCTCTTAAGCATGCCCCATGGCTCACATCAGAGCTGAGGATTACTCAGCGCTCGGTGCGGACTGTCTACCACCGCTATAGACGCAACAGGAAAAAGGCTGACCTCTTAGAATATAGAGAAAAACGGGACAATCTGCGCGACCAACTTGCACTTGCCAGGATAGCCTTCTATCGCTCGAGACTTCAAAGACTGTCCCCGACTGCTATGTGGCTAGAGCTTCGCAAACTGGGACTTATCAATTCCATATGCTCACCACCACTAATATTACCAGCGGAAGAACTCAACAACGCTCTCGCCCAGGTCTCGATAAGCATACATCCTTCTGAAAGTGCGACCGAAGTGCCACCACCGACTAATAGACCCGAATTTAATCTGGAGCATGTTGGCCCTGGTATGGTTGAGAAAGCACTCCGAGGTATGAGATCGAATGCCACAGGCGCCGATGGAATGAACTCGCGAATGCTTCTTTCGACACTAAACATCGTCATCTGCTTTTTTGTTGTGCTCTTCAACCGCTCAATAACTGATTGCTGGTTTTCCACTTCGTGGAAGAAAGCCGTAGTGGTCCCCATCATCAAAGTCAGTGCCCCGAAGTCAGCAAGTGATTATCGTCCAGTATCGCTGTTGCCTGCAATCAGCAAAGTTCTCGAGCGCCTCATCTTTGACCAGATAACAGCATACATCAAACGTCATTCCATTCTTGACCCGTGGCAATGTGGCTTCAGAGCAGGCCACAGCACAGCAACAGTCCTACTCAAGCTAGTCAACGACATTAGACATGGAAAGGACAGGCGTCAAACAGGTCACAATTTTAGTACTCTTCGATTTCTCAAAGGCTTTTGACACGGTACCACACGACTTACTTCTCCGCAAACTGTGAAAGTTGGGATTCTCCAAAAGTGCCATTTCCTGGATGGCGTCCTATCTTGGCGGTAGGCAACAAGCCGTTAAATATGATGGTAACCTCCTCACCAACTGGATTGCAACGAGCACTGGTGTGCCTCAAGGCTCTGTCTTAGGACCGCTGTTGTTCTCGCTGTTCATAAACGACATAGGACAAGACATTCGCTCTGCGAAACGGCTACTGTTTGCTGATGACCTCCAGATCTACGCCACATGCTCACCGGCTGACTTAGCAAGATGCATCCAAGAACTCAATAGCGACATTATTGCCATACGAGAATGGGCTGGGAGAAACCGTTTGAAACTGAATCTTCTAAAGACAAAGGCAATCATCCTGGGCAACAATCGTCTCATTAACCAGATCAATTTTGTGGACCTGCCCTCATTAAGTGATGGAACTGTTAACATTCCGTTCGAATCGTCTGTCAGGAATCTTGGATTTATCCTTGACTCCAAAATGACATTCCAGAAGCACATCGCCAGTGTCTCCTCCAAAGTCAACGGTGTATTCTACAGGCTGCAGCAACTACGCGACTACACGGACACCAACATGCGTAAAAACCTGATCTCAACGCTTATTTTACCGCACATTAACTACTGTTCATCCGTGCTTTTGGGTGCAGGGACAGTAAAGGATCTAAGATTGCAGAGGCTAGTCAACAAAGGCATTAGGTATATCTACGGTCTACCTCGTGATGAACCCATATCTTAGCATCGACGCAGATTAGACTGGCTATCAGTTAACAGTGCCAGCAAGCATTCCGTAGCGTGCCTAATATATAAACTTCTATACCAGGAGACGTCGCACTTCCTCAGAGACTTGTTATTTAACCGTGTAGCAGGACGCGCAGTGAGGAATCAGCAAAATCACCAGCTATGCGTTCCTAAGCATAGAACCTGTGCTTCTGGCAATGCGTTTGCTGTTTCTGGTCCGGTAATCTGGAACTCTATTCCGAAGTAAATCAAATCTGTCTCTTCCTTTAGCATCTTTAAATCCAGCCTAAAGCGTCACCTCATTGCACAGGAAACCGCTAACAATTCCATTTAACAGACAAAATTTTGGCCAACTCACTGGGCGACGGGTCTTTCTCACCTCCCATTCGAGGTTAACTAGTAGCAATATCGATTAATATTTTATGCCTTATTAAATTTTTGTTTATCTTGTTAGCTTCTATTTTATTACCTATAATAGCTTCTATTTTATTTTATTTTATTTTGTTTAATTTTGTTTTACATCATTTTATCTTATGTTATCGCTTACTACAATAAGTTATATTCTACTATAATATGAGGGAGAGTATTCTACTCAACCACAATCGCAAATGTTACTCTGAACATCAACCCCTACCTGTATACATATATCACTGTACCATGCTACTCTTGCAGCTTGCTGCGACATTTATTCAATTTGAATAATAAATCTACCTTCAATCTCTCTCTCTCTCTCTCTCTCTCTCTCTCTCTCTCTCTCTCTCTCTCTCTCTCTCTCTCTCTCTCTCTCTCTCTCTCTCTCTCTCTCTCTCTCTCTCTCTCTCTCTCTCTCTCTCTCTCTCTCTCTCTCTCTCTCTCTCTCTCTCTCTCTCTCTCTCTCTCTCTCTCTCTCTCTCTCTCTCTCTCTCTCTCTCTCTCTCTCTCTCCCCCTCTCTCCCTCCCTCCCTCCCTCCCTCCCTCCCTCCCCTCTCTCTCCCTCCCTCCCTCCCCTCTCTCTCTCCCTCTCTCTCTCTAGCCGCGTGAGTATAGCGTGGTGTGTCTCTATGTCTCCGTACTTCTCTACTTCTCTGCATTATTTCGCACACAGTCGCTTTCTGCTACTTACCTCCACACGCTATTTCTCGCGGGCTTCTCTCTCGTGTGATTTTCTTTCCTGTGGAAGCCTGTAGCTAAGCGCCTAGCTGGATTATCACTGGCGTCTCCGGCTTAGAGGTTAGACTATCTGCTATCTCTGAGTGACCGCGCATGCCCGCTTCCCCGCTGACTTTCTCCTCGACCTTCTCCCTTATCCACTTGTGGAATAACCCAGTACCGCCGCCTGGGTTACTCGCTTGGAACTAGTACTTTCTCCTCAACTTTCTCCCTATCTCTCACTCGTCTCGACTTCAAAGTTACCATTCCCTATAAACGCTCTTACATTGTCATTTAAACTATGGCGGACCAAACACGTAGACCTCTTCGTCTCAATTCTCCCACTAACCCTAGGTTCTCACTATCTTCATCCGATTCGAGTCGTAATCGTACTAAGCCCAGCTAGAGTCTGAGGAGGCCTCGAAATCGGATAAAGCCAACGCGGTCAAGAAAGATACTCGCGAAACTCGGACCTCTGCTACTCATAATGCCATGATGGAGCGATTCGACGTACTCAGCGAAGGTCAAGACCGGATATTTAAGGTCCTGCAGGATCTCCCCGCCATGCGCACAGCCCTAGAGTCGGTTGTAACTGATGTGTCTGCCTTGAAGATAACCACTGACCAACTGGAAACCACGACAAATAAGCTAACGCAAGAGGGTGCTGACTTTAGACAAGCCCTGGGAAGCTTTGAAGCGCGTTTGAACGCCATGGCGACTACAACGGCTTTAACCTCTGGACCCTCTACTGTTAGCCCCACTACTGAGCAACTCACTGCTGCCGCCAACTCCAACACGCTGTTAACCCAGCGCACTCTAGCCAGTCATTCAACCAATCAGGAGCTGGTGGTCTCAGGCATCCCTGCTAGCGCAGTCACACAAGAGACGGCCCCCCAACTTTTTCAAGCCATTCTGGGTTTACTCAAAATTCAAACCACTGAGGGCGACATCACGAGCACTAGACTACTCTGCAAGCCTCAAATGCTCCAGGCAACCAACACACTAGACCAAGTGGAAGCTACTGTGCCATCACGAATTCCATTCGCTGTTGTTTGCAAAGATAATCTTCTAGTTAAAAGAATTATCACTGCTAAACGGAAATTTGGAGCACTCAAACTAACCTAACTTAAAGAATATATGACTAGTCAAGGTGTCACTCTTAACTCATCTATGCGCTCCGTGAATTCTACAGTAAACCTCAACGAGATGATGCCTGGATACACTTATCGCTTACTCGCTGAAGCTAAGACCACTCTTAAGGTGGCTGGGTATAAATGTATATGGTGCACTTCTGGAGCAATACTAGCCAAAAAATCTGACGGAGGACTCATACACACGATTTCATCAAAAGACGATTTGCCAAAATTAATCAGCCTCTACTCCTCTCAGCTCATTTGACTTACTAAGCCTGTCCACGCATTACAGCATTATCCTAATGACAAAAACCAAGACAGTTTTCGAGCCTGTTGCCTTAACATCAACTCTCTCCGTTCGCATCTCGATATACTGAAGTACCATCTCGACAACAACCCCCAGTACCAGCTGATTGCTGTCACGGAAACCTGGCTTGCTGGAAAAATCCCGTCCTCTACCGTGACCATCTCTGGGTTCAATCTCATACGCAATGATAGAAATGTTAACGGAGGTGGAGTCGGACTTTACATCCACGAGTCACTGTCGGTCAAGGTTATCTCCATGTCTGACGCGACGTGGACAGGCAAACTCGGTACTCCTGAGTATCTATGCTGTGAAGTCAGCGAATCTCATATGGAATCTGTGTTTGCAGCAGTTGTCTACCGTCCGCCCCATGCACCATCCACCTTCCCACGAGACCTTGGACTCATTATCGCCGATGCTATGGAGGGTTACAGCCACAAAATAATCCTTGGGGACTTCAATGCCGATCAGCTGTCCAACAACTTCGATGCACAATATATTAGATCACTGCTGCGAAGCAACTCCCTCACTCTGGTCAATCATGGTTTTACGCATGTCACGGAAACCTCCTCAACTTGGCTAGATCTTTGTCTTGTTGACGAATCCGATAAGGTCTTGTCATATGGAAAATGTGATGTGTGATCTGATCATTGGGAGCAGGTCATCATCTAATTCACGTTGCGATTGAGACTCATCGACTTCTTCCTAAGACTAAGTTCATCTCTACTCGTAAACTAAATCACATTCAGGAGGCTGAAGAAGAACTCAATTCTATCGACTGGACATTGATGATAGATCGGGCGCCCCCTACAGACGCTGCACTTGATAACTTCTACCAACGATTTTTGCACGTAATCGATCGCGTCGCGCCCATCACTAAAAATAGGGTTAACTCTACCTCTCATGCTCAATGGGTGACACCTGAGCTGAAAAATGCCGAAAAAGTCACTCGAACTGTCTACAGGCGCTGGAGAAGGAAACAGAAGGAAAAAGGATTTGCTTGAATACAGGCTAAAACGCAAGCAATGGCTCACTGAATTAGCTGATGCCAGGATCAAGAGACACGGTAGTGTCTCGCAGCATGTTCATTCAAGTCGTCAGAACGACGCCACTAGCTCTGTCGCCGCGAACACCCGTGTATCATTACAGGAAAAATGTCTGCCCCCTTCACCCCTCAATTTTAACATCGAATTTTCTCAATAAATATACGGTTATAACCAAAACTATGCTTAGTTACGCCATATAAATCGACTATTCTCTATCGATAGAGACCAGAGTAAATGTTGTAAGTTGCATATTAACAGAGATTTTTCCTTAGCAACACGAAGCCACGCCCCTCGCGCCTCAAAAGTCGAGAATCTGATTTCTCGGGCGATATATATATATGTCAAAATCTCACAAAAATTCCGCCTATCTTCGACGATATTCGGCAATGGTCGGAAATGTATACACAAATGCGGTCATACGCATACGCCATCAAATGTATGTGAAGAGTGTGTGAGAGAATATATTCCTTGAATGTTTAGTTGTTTTTCAAAGCTAATAAAATATTTCCATTCGCGAAACGATTTCAATCGCATTTTTTAGATCCTCGGACGCGCTTGTTAATAAAAAGTAAAAATTCAGTGTAATCGGAGTAGTGAATCTCAATAGTGGTGAATGTGACAGACGCTCCGTATAGTTTAATAATCGTTTGTATTTTTTTTGGAATATCGAGATAGTGAACGGATGCAGTGGTATTCTTCTCTAGTTGCCTGTGCATCAAGAAAGGAGCAGGAAAGGAGACGGTATCAGAAGAATTGCCATCAGATAAGTTTAATCGCCATCTGACAGCTTTAACCTCACGTTCAATGGAAGGACAATATCTTTGTGTTCGTTCTATTTTTTGTTTTCAGGGTCATGCGAGCACGGGAAACAATCGAAGAAAATCAGTCATCAATACAAGCCGTGGCAGAATAGGAGATGAAATGTAATTGGATCACAATAATCAAGTAATTACTTTATCACTATTTTTCTCTATCGATATATTTCCTCTTTCGTACTATCACAAGTTCCAATTTACACACCGACCTGTCAAACCTGAAGTGTACACGTACCGCACTTCTATTTCATCTCTTCTTCGTCTCCGGTGTAACGACGGTCAATGAGGAATTACTGATACCGATTAGGCAGATAAGTGCTGAATAACGTAGTATAATACGCGAAAGAGGTAATATATCATTTTTAATAATTCTGTCATTATTAGAATATAATTGATTAATTCAGATATAGTTTTTTAATTTCTACACTCGAGTAAGTTCGGTATATTTTAAATAGTGAAATGCTGCATATGCTTATGTAATTTACATTCTGCTACAGATCGTATGCAAACCCGAGGAGGTTTCTTTCGAAAGAGGGATCATCCACTTGTTGTTCCAAAAAGAACCAGTTGCATTCATTGCATTTGACAGGTCGGTATATAAATTGGTTCTTAATTTTTACGCTGAGTAAGTTCGGTATATTTTAAAAGTGAAATGCTGCATATAATTGTGTAATTGACAATTTGTTACAGATCGTTTGCGAACCCGAGGAGGTTTCTTTCCAACGAGGGATCATCCACTTGTTGTTCCAACCACAACCAGTTGCATTCATTGCATTTGACAGGTCGGTATATAAAAATTGGTAGTATAATACGAAAGAGGAAATATATCATTTTTCTTAATTCTGTCATTATTAGAATTGGTTAACTTAGATTAATATAATCTTAGTTTCTACGTTTAGTTAGTTCAGTATATTTTAAATTATTTGTGTTATTTACAATTTGTTACAGATCGTATGCGAACCCGAGGGGGTTTCTTTCGGACGAGGGATCTTCCACTTGTTGTTCCAAGAACCTGCTGCTTTGGTTCATTCGGCGACCTGGATCTGCTGTCTCCAGTGCATGGACGTACGTCACTTTAAATGGATGAATATCCTTTAATATCCTCCGAACCGTAGACTTGCTAACCTCTGATTTTCTAACCTTTCTTGCCAGAATATTCGTTCGAGGGTTATTCCTTACTCTTTCTAGCAGAGCATCGATATTTTGCTGCATCTATATTCTTCTGGAACTTCCTAAAATAATTATAAAAACCCTATATAATTCAGCCCGAACAAGTACAATCTTATCGGACTATACCTTATCGGGGAGATTTTTCGACATAATGATTCCGAAATGTTTTTATCGAGAAGTATATATTTTTAACATACGGTAGTGTTCACGAATATTGTAAAATATCGCAGGAATGTTACAGAAAAGTTACTTGCAAGAACGTGCTTTGTGGGGTGCAAATAATGATATTTTGTAATCCATCGTTACACCAGAGGCGAAGAAGAGATGAAAGAGGAGTGAGGTACATGTACACTTCACGTTTGACAGGTCGGTATATAAATTGAAACTTGTGATTGTATAATACGAAAGAGGAAAAACTTATATCGATTAAGAAAAAAAATAAATAAAGTAGTTACTATATTATTGTAATCCAATTCCATTATATCCCTTATTTTTCTGCCACGACTTTGATTGTTGATAGTGGATGGATCAACCAATAAATTTGATTTTTCTTCGCTATCAGCAATTAAAGTCGTGGCAGAAAAATAAGTGATACAATGTTATTGGATTACAATAATGGAGTAACTACTTTATTATTATTTTTTCTTTATCGATATAAGTTTTTCCTCTTTCATATTATGCTATCACAAGTTTCAATTTATATACCGACCTGTCAAACGTGAAGTGTACATGTATATACCTCATTTCTATTTCATCTCTTCTTTACCTTTGGTGTAACGATGGAAATTACAAAATATAATCATTTACACCCCGCAAAGCACGTTTTTGCAAGCAACTTTTCAGTAACATTCCTGCGATATTTTACAATATTCGTGAACATTACCGTATGTTAGAAACATTCCTTTACTCATAATATATATTTTTCGATAAATTCGCGAATGTTGCAAAACAGCATAGAAGCATTTCCGAATCATTACGTTGAAAGATCTCCTCGATAAGGTACAGCTCGATAAGATTGTACTTGTTAGGGCTGAATTATATAGGGTTTTTATATCCCAGAAGAATATAGGTGCAGCAAAATATCGATGCTGTGCTGGAAATTTATTTACGAGTAAGGGCGAAATTTCAGCGGTGCATGCAAAAGGATTTCTTGAAACTATTTCAACGTCTCGAGTTAATATGTAACAACATATATACTGTCATAAGTGGTACCTTTACACGTGATTAAACAATTCGTCACGGTTATTGGAAGAGTATACTTAGAGAGAGAGTTAAAGGTAAACTGTCTGCATGGATTTCTGTAGACGACCAAAATGTAAGAAAAATCCGACGGCCTGTAAATTCGAAAGCGGTATGTTTTATTTCTCCAAAATACTAAGGCAAAGTGAAAAGTATAAGGGCACTCTGGTTTATAAATCCCTTTCAAAATATCACGAGAATAAATCAAAAGTAACGTGGTTATAATTAATTAGCTCGTATGGTTATAAAATGTGAGACTTTAATTTTGTGGTAATAAAAAGCTATTCTCCTACATGTACGTATTCTCCTCATGAATAAATTCCAAAAAGTAGTGAAATCCCCCCACAAAAACAGATTCTTTGTAAAAAAAAGGCGGCATGTTCATTCAGTGCAAACCAAAATTGATACGTAAAATACTCTCCAAAAAAGATTTGAAATCAATTAAGATCGCCATGTTCAAGATTTATATATAAAAAGTAAAAGGCATCATTTGAAAGGAAAATTATTGTAAATCAGGTTACTAAAAAAGTCGACTAAAAAAATGAATAAAAAAATTTTAATAAAAAAGAACGCCGCGTTTTTTCTTCAAAATAAAAAATTCAGACAGAGAATTGTATTCGATGTTTATGCACTTATGATTTTAAATAAATTCATACACTTATATGATACCACCAGTATACCGAACGTCGCACGGGAAACCGATCAGGCGGGGGCCTTCTGGATATCTCTGAATTTGACTTCGACAGTGCAATTTATAAATCACTCTAGCACTGTCCAAGCACTGCCAATATTCGGTCTAGTGGACAAAATATGAAAACTTAAACGCGGCGTTCTTTTTTATTAAAATTTTTTAATACATTTTTTAGTCGAATTTTTTAGTAACCTGATTTCCAATAATTTTCCTTTCAAATGATGCCTTTTACTTTTTATATATAAATCTTGGACATGGCGATCTTAATTGATTTCAAATCTTTTTTGGAGAGTATTTTACGTATCAATTTTGGTTTGCACTGAATGAACATGCCGCCTTTTTTTTACAGAGAATCTGTTTTTGTGGGGGTAAACTACTACAAATCACGCCTCTAGGGTCTCTTCATGACTGGTACATGGCAAGAACTACGTAACTCGGGCTCATTAAGTCAACGAGCACTCCTCCCCTTGCAGTCCCGGCAGAAACATTGAATATTTCCTTTGCCAAAATATCGACAATCCCAACCGAACCTAATGCAGAAACCGCTATACTTGACCTGCCAACCGTACCTCTAAAGCATCCGCCACTGGAATTAACTTCTGTCTGCGAACTCGAGATTGAAAAGGCCATAGACAGCTCTCATTCCAATGCTCAGGGCGCAGATGGGGTAAACCTCAAACTAATACGCAGTCTACGCCATATCTTCACCGTCGTTTGTTTGGCGATATTTAATAAATCAATTCGCGACTGTTGCTTCCCCTCCGCCTGGAAAAAAGCGGTTATAATGCCTATCAATAAAATTCCTGTGCCGTCCACCGTGAACGACTACCGTCCTATCTCTGTACTACCCACACTTAGCAAGATATTTGAAAAGGTTATCTACAACCAAGTAGTCACCTACTTGAACCAAAACACACTCCTCGATCCATACCAATGTGGTTTTCGGTCAGGGCACGGCACTCAGTCAGCTCTTGTAAAACTTATAAACGATATCAGGCACAATATGGAACGTCGTCAGATCACTGTTTTAGTGCTGTTCGACTTTTCAAAGGCCTTCGACACTGTATCGCACAACATACTGGCCCTCAAACTCCAACGAGTGGGCTTTGCTCAGCGGACTATTGAGTGGTTCATGTCTTATCTCCAGGGCAGGTCTCAAGCCATCAAAATATCTGATAGCGCTCTCATTAGTTGGCAGCATACTAACGCTGGAGTCCCTCAAGGTTCAGTGCTGGGGCCGCTCTTATTCTCGTTATTTATAAACGACATAGGGAGCAGCATCATAAACGCCAAACGCCTGCTGTACGCTGATGATCTGCAAATCTATCTGCATTGTCCTCCTCACGAACTAAACTCATGTATAGCCAAACTCAACGAAGATATACTCCGTATTGACCGCTGGGCTAACAACAACCTTCTCAAACTCAATCTTGGCAAGACTAAAGCGATCATCCTTGGCAATGAGCGTTACATCAACTCCATCAATTCCGGCAGTCTTCCACCACTTGGATCCAATGGTATTAATATCCCGCTCGTCAACTCGGTGAGGAATCTAGGATTGATTATCGACTCCAAACTCAACTTTAAAGAGCATGTCCGCTTTGTCACTGCAAAAATCAATCGATCGTACTATCAACTGCATCGACTCCGACCTTGCACCAACTTTAGCCTTCGGAAAATCTTGGTCAGCGCTTTAATCTTACTTCACTTAGACTACTGTACGGTTGCTCTAAACGTTGCTGGAACTGTTCTCAATATCAAGCTCCAACGACTGGTTAATAAAGGGATTCGCTATATTTTTAGATTACCGCGCGATACCGACATTAGTCAATACCGCCGTGAACTTGGTTGGCTTACTATCGAGTCTCGAAGGAAATTGTTCCTCGCCACGCTTACTTATAATACTATCTCTACAAATCGGCCACTGTTCCTTTCTGAACTACTATCATACAACTCACAGATCCTCAAGTCGGACTGGACATCATCGCTCCCTCACCATACCCATGCATAGGACTGAATCCTTTAGGTCGTCCTTCGCGGTATCTGCTCCATACTTATGGAACACGTTACCGCCGGATATTATTGAAGTCTCCACACCCGGCGCTTTTAAAGCAAGAACCAAACAGTGGCTATTCAACTCGGAAAACTCTACTTGACTAAATTCACTGCCCGCGGCAAACATAATCTCGCTAGCATTAATTTATATACGCGCTTAAGCTTACTCCTATTTACATTTAATATCAATCTACATTATTATTTTTACCTGCTTTACCTCACATGCTCTTGCTTAAATTGAATTGTATATTATGCCCAACCATTATTAGCATTTTTTTTCTTTTTAGTATTTAGTAATTAGCATAGCTTAGTATTTAGTATTTATAGGACTTACTCATGCTTGTACACTGAGCTCTGCCATGAGCACATATTATTTGTTCTACATTGAATAATAAACAACATCATCATCATCATGGCTGTACGGAAATCTAAATCGAATGCCACTGGGGCTGATGGATTGAACTTGCGTATGTTGCTCCCAGTATTGCCAAAGTTACTACTTTCGTTAGCCACATTATTCAATCGCTCCATAACTGACTGTTGGTTTCCTCTCTCTCTGTGTGTGTGTGTGTGTGTGTGTGTGTGTGTGTGTGATGCCTGGAAAAAATCCGTCATAATTCCGATAAACAAAACTGCCACGCCTAAAACCTACAGTGACTACAGGCCAATCTCGCTTTTTCCAACGCTTAGCAAAGTCCTGGAACGACTCATCTTTGATCGGATCTCTGACTATATCAAACAACACTCTGTCCTCGATCCTATGCAGTGTGGCTTTCGTGCAGGCTACAGCACTACCACTGCTCTATTGAAACTAGTCAATGACGTCAGGGAGGAAATGGATAGACGGCAAGTAACAGTTGTAGTGCTGTTCGACTTCTCCAAAGCATTTGACACGGTTCCTCACGATACACTGCTCACAAAACTTTGACATCTCGGCTTTTCTAAGTGTTCACTGGATTGGGTGGCGTCTTATCTCAGAGACAGGCAACAGGCGATCAAGATTGGTGACAACATTTATACTAGTTGGGTCTCTACTAACACTGGTGTTCCGCAGGGCTCAGTACTGGGGCCTCTACTGTTTTCACTCTTTATTAACGACCTAGGGACTGTCTTCAAGTTTGCCAAAAGACTTCTCTTTGCTGACGACCTGAAAATTTATGCCACCTGCTCGCTGAATGATCTTCCTGACTGCAGCCTCAAATTTGTAGCGACATGCTACATGGCCGCTGCCGCTCGACAGGAAACATCGGCAGTTCGTTTCCTGGCTACGAAGCCAGATTGTGTATTGTATAATAAACAGTCTTTGGTGTTTGATTATCCAACCCACAACTGGTGACCCCGACGTGATTGTGTAAAAATGGTTATCGAGAGAGGTGACGCCGCCGGCCTCAGCAGACCAGGTACCTCGCAACAAGCTCCGATCGACGACGTCCAGGAACAGCCGTCTACGAACGTTCCGCCGTGGAACGGACCCGTCAACGAGCTGGCCTCTGCAGTCCATCGTGTGACGGTTCGCGTGCCACCCTTTTGGACGGAAAAGGCTCAACTGTGGTTCTACCAGTTAGAAGCACAATTCGCTATCGCCGGCATCACGCAGGATTCGACCAAATTTGGGTACGTCGTCTCCCACCTGGACAGTCGTCAGATCCAGGAGGTCGAGGACATCGTGTGCAATCCACCGGCGGAGGGCAAGTACCAAAAGACTAAAACGGAGTTAATTAAGCGACTATCAGACTCCAGTAGCCTCCGAGTCCGTAAACTCTTAGAGGGCGAGGAACTCGGCGATCGAACTCCGTCGCAGTTTTTACGACATCTGAAGAGCATGGCGGGCACGAACGTACCCGAGGAATTCCTCCGCACACTGTGGATGAATCGTCTGCCCAACACCACGCAGCGCGTCATTGCTGCCTCGATGGAACAACCGGTAAACGTCATGGCGGATATCGCAGACCGAGTGCACGAGATCGGCCCACCGAAGGGGCAGATTGCAGCAGTGTCGGCAAGTAATGAGATAGTCGAGCTGCAAGCCGCGATGCAGCAGCTGCGCGTGGAAATTCAGGCGATCTCGAAGAGAAACAACCGTCGGCGGACCAGAAGTCATTCCCGCGCCAGGAGCGGAAGCCGAAGCCGCAGTGACGCCGACGAATCGAGCTGCTGGTACCACGAACGCTACGGGGCCGAAGCAAAAAAGTGTCGCGCGCCCTCAACGACGGTCTCAAGCTGTGTCGCATTTTCGTCACTGACAAGACGTCCAAGACATGTTTTCTCATAGATACGGGAGCAGACTTGTGCGTTTTTCCGCGTTCACTTGTAAAAAATCGGCCGCGCAAAACTAACTATACGCTCTTCGCGGCGAACGGAGCGCCAATCGCAACTTATGGGACTATCGCTCTCGATTTGAACTTTCGACTTCGACGCAGTTTTAAGTGAGATTCGTGGTCGCGGATGTGGATAGGCCGATAATCGGCGTTGATTTCCTCGCGTTTTACGGACTCTTAGTAGACGTGCGCGACCGCCGCCTCATCGATCAGACTACGTTCTTTGTCGTGCCCGGGGAAGCCGTGACAGAAGAAACGGTTACAGTAAGAACGGTCTCAGGCAGCACGGGTTATCATCGGTTGTTGAGTAAATATCCCGACCTAACCCGACCGGCAGGGATTGAACGTGAAGCCATCAAACACGACGTAACGCACTATATAACGACGACGGCAGGAGAGCGCCTGTATTTTGCAGGCCTCGAAGACTAGCACCGGATCGTTTACAGTCAGCGAAAGCCGAGTTTGACATCATGCTCCAGCAGGGGATTATGCGGCCATCCAGCAGCCCATGGACGTCCGCCCTACATCTTGTCGCGAAAAAAACAGGCGAATGGAGACCGTGCGGGGATTATCGCGCTCTCAACGCGCGAACCGTGCCAGATCGGTATCCAGTTCCGCATATAGAAGATTTTGCGCAGTCTCTTCATGGAAGAACGGTTTTCTCCACCATCGACCTGGTCAGGGCGTACCATCAAATCCCCGTAGCAACGGAAGACGTGACGAAAACGGCGATAACCACGCCGTTCGGACTTTTCGAGTTCCCTAGAATGCCTTTTGGACTTCGGAACGCCGCGCAAACGTTCCAGCGATTTATCGACCACGTTCTGCGGGGGCTTAGTTTTTGCTACGCCTATATAGATGATGTTCTGGTAGCCTCAAGAGATGAGGAGGAACATCATCAACATCTGCGGATACTCTTCGAGCGATTCAAGAAATTTGGCCTTGTCATCAACTTTGCAAAGTGCGTTTTCGGCGCACGAAAGGTGAAGTTTCTCGGATACGAAGTCGACGGCCACGGCACGAGACCCTTGGAGGAACGAGTGCAGGCCATCACGAACTTCCCGAAACCAGAGACGATTCGCAAACTGCGCAGGTTCCTTGGTATGGTAAACTTCTACCGTCGTTTCATACCTAGGACCGCCGAACTGCAGCAGCCTCTCAACGACCTTCTCAAAGGAAAAAGGGTTAAAGACGACTCTCAAATCATCTGGAGCCCGAACACGGAAGCTGCCTTCGAGGAGACGAAGCGAGGACTCGCGAACGCCGCAATGCTCGCACATCCTCGACCTAGGGCTGCGCTCTCAATAACGGTTGACGCCTCGGACTACGCGATAGGGGCTACATTGCAGCAGCACGTGGACGACGCGTGGCAACCTTTAGCTTTCTTTACGAAGGCTTTGTCGACGGCGCAACGAAATTACAGTGCCTACGACCGCGAGTTATTGGCAGTCTACGCAGCTGTCAAGCGCTTCCGTCATCACCTAGAAGGACATCAATTCATGATATTTTCACGGACCATAAGCCATTGACTTTTGCTTTCCAGCAGAAACCCGAGAAATGTTCGCCCAGACAATTTCGGTACTTGGATTTCGTCGCCCAATTCTCTACAGACGTTAGGCACATCGCAGGAATCAACAATACTGACGCAGATGCTCTTTCACGAGTAGAAGCGGTATCGAGAGCCGTCGACTGCCGAGAGATCGCGTCGGCTCAGAAAGACGATCCGGAATTACAGGGACTCCTCGAAGGAAACGCGAGCAGTCTTAAGCTTCACAAAATATACATTCCTGACGCTAACACGAATATTTTCTGCGAAGTAGGTTCAGGTTCAGCACGACCGTACGTTCCCGCGAGTTTATGACGAAACGTATTTAACTCTCTGCACGGACTCTCACATCCTGGGATCCGAGCCACGCAGAAGTTAATTACCGAGCGTTACGTTTGGCTCTCCGTGAATAACGATTGCAGAGCTTGGGCGCGGCAATGCATCTCATGTCAAAGAGCGAAGATAACGCGGCACGTGGCAACGCCGATAAAGGAGTTTGGACAACCGAATCAACGATTCGAACACGTCCATCTCGATATCGTGGGTCCACTACCACTGTCACGGGGATTTCGATACTGTTTGACCTGCGTAGATCGTTTCACACGCTGGCTCGAAGCGGTACCACTCCCAAACATCGAAGCAGAGACCGTGGCACGCGCTTTCATGGACGTTTGGATAGCGCGTTTTGGGATACCATTAAGAGTAACTACAGACCAAGGGAGACAGTTCGAGTCCAATCTTTTCAAAGAGCTCTTGCGGCTGACGGGTACCAATCGTCTACGTACAACGGCATATCATCCAGCCGCGAATGGCATGGTTGAAAGATTTCATCGCCAAGTCAAAGCTGCTATTAAGTGCCACGAGACGGAGCACTGGACGGAGGTTTTGCCGATCATTCTTCTTGGAATTCGTATAGCAATCAAAGACGACCTCGGAGCATCGGTAGCAGAAATGGTCTACGGTTCAACTATTCGGCTACCCGGCGAATTTTTCAATCCGAGTAAAAAAAACAGGAGAAGCTGAGTTCGTCGCTCAACTACGGCGACATATCCATGAGCTAAAACCGATCCCAGCGACAGGGCATAGAACGAAAAAGCCTTTCGTTTTTAAGGATTTTGCAATATCCCCGTATGTATTCGTACGGCATGACGCTACTCGAGGACCACTTCAGTCACCATACGACGGGCCATTCCCGGTCCGGAGACGATCCAAAGATAACTACGTCATAGACATCAACGGCCGAGAAGCTAGAGTGAATATCGAGCGTTTAAAACCAGCATACGTCTTGTCGGATGACAGCCCTGAGCAACCAGTCAACGACGAGACGCCGGATTCTGCAACCAGGCAGCTCGTAATGAGTCAGGATGAGACTGAGAGGACTCAACCCGAGAACAACCAGGACAGCTGTGAGCCGCGGTCCTACACGACCCGATCAGGCAGACGTGTACGTTTCGCGGATCGTTATCAAGGGAACCTCTCATGATTAGTAGCGAGGTTGCTAGCGAGGGGGTGATGTAGCGAAATGTTACATGGCCGCTTCCGCTCGACAGGAAATATCGGCAGTTCGTTTCCTGGCTACGAAGCCAGATTGTGTATTGTATAATAAACAGTCTTTGGTGTTTGATTATCCAACCCACAAATTCAATGAGGACATCGTTGCCACAACTGACTGGGCACGAACCAACGATCTGCGTCTCAATCTGCAGAAAACCAAAGCCATCATTCTAGGGAACAACCGTATAATTAACAACATCAATCTGGATTGCCCCCCCCCCCCCCAGGAGACGGCTGTTATACGATTTCATTCAAGCCCACAGTGAGAAATCTTTGTGTTATCTTAGATTCTAAACTCACTTTTAATAGCCACCTGAATTCCATCATCTCTCAGGTCAACGGAGCTTTTTACAAGCTTCAACCACTTCGTGACTTCACTGACGTGAGACTTCGCACAAGTCTTGTCTCCGCATTAGTTCTGCCACACATCAATTACTGTTCGGCTGTATTGATGGGAATAAGTGAAACTAGTAACCTTAAGCTCCAACGACTTGTAAATCGTGGCATTTTTTAGATTTATTTATAATCTTCCGGGCGACGCTTCCATCTCGCTGTACCGGCAGAACCTAGACTGGCTGCGCGTTGAGGATGCAAGGAGGGCCTCGGTGGCGGGTATAACATTCAATTTTCTACATAGTGACCTGCCACACATTTGAAAGATTTCTTAAGCCTTTATGATGGTGCTCGAGCACTGAGGGGTGAGCAAGGTCAACAGATGGTGGTTCCCAAATTCCGTACGGACGCTTATAAGTATTCCTTTGCTATTGCTGCTCCACTAATATAGAACTCTCTGCCAGCAGAAATTAAATCATCCCAGTCTAGTGCAGTTTTCAAATCGAAGCTTACAATTTTCTATTTATCACCGGAAACAGCTATAATCTTAGGGTTTTGAATACATTATAACACTGGCTCATAATCATAACAGGTAAAAAAGCTGCTGGCAGTGACGTTGACAGTCATTCGCAATCTTGTGATTTTAGTTGGCAGGTCAATCTTGTTTTCAATCTCGCTGTTAATCTTGTCTTTAATTATTATTATATGTCAAACTTAATTGTAATGTGCGCGTTATATATTCTGTTATGAGAGAGGGCGCAACTACTTTACTTTCGTGTATAATCTTTACGCTAAACTTAACTAATGTTAATACTCATGATATCCCAGCAGCATGCTGCTTAATTTGTCCAAATATGGATAATAAAAATTATTATCAATCAATCAATCAATCAATCCCTCTCCCTCCTCTACCTCTCTCACTGGTGCCCGGGCTGCAGCCGCTGTCGCAATTTTTATAAAGTGTGGAGCAGGCCGTAAGCCGGGGACGTATGTATATCCCCCCACAAAAAGAGATTCTCTGTAAAAAAAGGCGGCATGTTCATTCAGTGCTAACAAAAATTGATACGTAAAATACTCTCCAAAAAAGATTTGAAATCAATTAAGATCGCCATGTTCAAGAGTTATATATAAAAAGTAAAAGGCATCATTTGAAAGGGAAATTATTGTAAATAAAGTGACTACAAAATTCGACTAAAAAAATTTATAAAAAAATTTTAATAAAAAAGAACTTGCCGCGTTTAAGTTTTCATATTTTGTCCACTATATCGAATAATTGGTAGTGCTTGGACGGTATTAGAGTGATTCATAAATTGCACTGCCGAAGTCAAATTCAGAGAAATTCAGAAGGCCTCCGCCTGATCGGTTTCTCGTACGACATTCGGTATACTGGTGGTATCATATAAGTGTATGAATTTATTTAAAATCATAAGTGCATAAACATCGAGTATAATTCTGTGTCTGAATTTTTTATTTTGAAGGGAAAAAACGCGGCAAGTTCTTTTTTATTAAAATTTTTTTATAAATTTTTTTAGTCGAATTTTGTAGTCACTTGATTTACAATAATTTCCCTTTCAAATGATGCCTTTTACTTTTTATATATAACTCTTGAACATGGCGATCTTAATTGATTTCAAATCTTTTTTGGAGAGTATTTTACGTATCAATTTTTGTTGGCACTGAATGAACATGCCGCCTTTTTTTTACAGAGAATCTGTTTTTGTGGGGGGATTTCACTACTTTTTGGAATTTATTCATGAGGAGAATACGTACATGTAGGAGAATAGCTTTTTATTACTAAGTGTATTATTGCAGAACGAGTAGGTTAGAAGATTTTCATGAAGACTCACGATTTTCTGACATGTCATCTCGTACAGGTGCAACCGAAGAGGATCTAGCTCATGTCCTGTCCGTAAAAAGATGACTCGATGGATCGGAGAATGTCAGGCTTGTCACCGAGCGCCTTTCACCCATAGTACTTTCATTGAAATATGCGATTTTCGTTTTAACTATTCCTGCTCTAAGTAACTTTTACTTCTTTCAAAGCATTTACCTTGTACGAATTGTTGATCGTAGGGGGCAACGATCAATGATTGTGACTAATCGTAGACAAATTATTCCTGCGATGATGTTCCAGTTGCACACCAATTGCCTTTTAGTTTTAATAGACGAACTTGTCTACGACGAGTCTCTATTATCGATCGCTGCCTCCTACCACGATCAGTTCATAAAAGGTGATTACCTTGAAAGAAGTAAAAGTTATTTAACGCTGGAATAGTTGAATGAAACGAGAAGTGCATATTGCAATTAATGTACCGTGGGTAATAGGCGCTCGGTGACAAGCCTGACATTCTCCGATGTCCATCGAGTCATCTTTTTACGGACAGGACACGAGCTAAATCCTCTTCGGTTGCACCTGTACGAAATGACATATCAGAAAATCGTGAGTCTTCACGAAAATCTTTTAACCTACTCGTTCTGCAGTAATACTTACAATTAATATACCTGGAAGTTGAAGCAACAGGATTGCCGTACCTTTGGTCCAATATTGAAAATAAATCTTCTCAAGGCTGAATACGACTTGGGCATGTTTCAGCGTACAATTAGCTAGATCCAGCTCGACGAATGAACTATTCCGACTTGTTTTTGGAACGGCAACTGGACGATCCCTCGTTCGTCAGAAGATTTTGTTCACAGATGAATCGAAATTCTACAACGAAGGATTAGTGAATAATCACAACGCCCACTATTGGTCCGTGAGAAATCCTCACTGGGTAGAAGAAGTCGAAGGCGATGGAATGGAGGCGATGAACTAAAAATAAAATAAAATTTAGTATATAAATCGAAACTTGTAGTAGGAAGGCAGAAGAAATTCTACCGACATGACATGCTTCGACAAGGTCTGTATCAACTTTAGCATTATATTGGGGGCACTGCACTAATCCTGTGGCACATTTTTCTATCTGGGAAAGCCGTGGTAGAAAAGTAGGAGATACGATAGAATTGGATTACAATAATGAAGTAATTATTTTATTATCTTTCCTTTGTCGATATATTCCCCCTTTCGTATTATCAAAAGTTCCAATTACATATTATCGGAACGCTGTACAGCTGTACTACCATAATAATATGCTTTCCCAGATAGAAAAATGTGCCACAGGATTAGTGCAGTGCCCCCAATATACCGCTAAAGCTGACACAGACCTTGTCGAAGCATGTCATGTCGGTAGAACCTGATATTCCTACCGTGGCATTGTACCGCAGAGTTCTAGAGATTTTTAATTCCGGCATATTGGAGGTAAAATGCATGTATACTGTCAGTACGGGAAGACGGTATATTATCGGAACGCTGTACAGCTGTACTACCATAATAATATGCTTTCCCAGATAGAAAAATGTGCCACAGGATTAGTGCAGTGCCCCCATTATACCGCTAAAGTTGATACAGACCTTGTCGAAGCATGTCATGTCGGTAGAACCTGATATTCATACCGTGGCATTGTACCGCAATTCTAGAGAATTCTTTTCTACCTAGGTTGATTTTTGACTGCGAAAAAAATCAAATTTCCATCAATCCGTCCCGTTCTCGTATGGCGCTGAAAACAAAAATAGAATAACCACAAAGATATTTGTTCTGTATAAGGGATGAAAATGAGGTTAAGACAGTCAGTTAGGAAGTAACTTATCTGATGCCACTTCTTCCGAGATACAGATGTCTCCTTTCCTGCTCTTCATGCACCAGCAACCAGAGAAAAATGACACTGCTTCCGTGCACTATCTGGATTATTAAAAAAAAATCCAAACGATTTGATAATAGCTAGCTGTCAGAGCGTCTGTCACATTCACCTCTATTGAGATTCACTACTCCGATTACACTGAATTTTTACTTTTTATTAACAAGCGCGTCCGAGGATCGAAAAAATGCGAGGGAAATCGTTTCGCGAATGGAAATATTTTATTAATTTTGAAAAATAACTAAATATTCAAGGAATATATTCTCTCACACACTCTCACATACATTTTTGATGGCGTATGCGTGTGGCCACATCTGTGTGTACACATTTCCGACCATGGCCGAATATCGCCGAAGACAGGCGGAATTTTTGTGGGATTTTGACATATATATATCGCCTGAGAAATCGGATTCTCGACTTTTGAGGCGCGAGGGGCGTGGCTTCGCGTTGCTAAGGAAAAATCTCTGTTAATATGTAACTTACAACATTTACTCTGGTCTCTATCGATAGAGAATAGTCGATTTATGTGACGTAACTAAGCATAGTTTTGGTTATAACCGTATATTTATTGAGAAAATTCGATGTTAAAATTGATGGGTGAAGGGGGCAGATATTTTTCCTGTAAAGATACACGGGTGCTCGCGGCGACAGTGCTGGCGGCGTCGTTCTGACGACTTGAATGAACATGCCGCGAGACACTACCGTGTCTCTTGATGTATCGCGAAGCTCGTATACCGACTTCGACGTCTACTTCTCTGCATTCGGTGAGGACGTTGAAAGCTCCCAGCGCGAGAGAAAGACTGTGTGTGACCGGGACTGTCAGTTCTCACCGAGTTTTCGGGGTTTTATATATGTAACTCCGAATACAATATCACCGTTCCGCAGCATTCATTTTAAGTTGTAGAAAATGCTTTCTCTATTCTTCTCATGAATTTTTAAATGGCGAATTTTTCCGCGAGATTATCAATTGGGCAATGACGACAAATTCGAGATCAAGCATACTCAGAGAAAAGTGGGTAGTAAAATCAACCATAACCGCAAGGTTTAATTTTGTTAGTTGCTTACTTAGCACCAAATTTATGATTAAACAGACCATGACTC
Organism: Xiphydria camelus; assembly: GCA_963678675.1. NCBI lineage: Eukaryota > Metazoa > Arthropoda > Insecta > Hymenoptera > Xiphydriidae > Xiphydria > Xiphydria camelus. Next base: position 28,451,628 of record OY783193.1, read on the forward strand.
CGGTCAAAGTAACTTTTGTTGCATGGTTATAGTAACAACGAGGTTGTAGTTTATGATAACCATGCACCACGGTTTAATGAACAACAAAAGTAGATCAATAATATTACTGTACGATAATGTCAACTATACAAGGTATAAATTTTCTAAGGGCCACGTTCATTTATTTTCATTATTTATCATTTTACAAAAAAAACCTTTCAGATAAAAGTCATTTGATATCGAAGGAGACACGTCATACATGTTAGAGGTTTTTGATAACATGCGTTACTTACGAAATATGAAGATTACCTCTATTTTTGTGTGTAGAACTCGGCACTTTTGTCTTTATAAAAGTTTTAGAGCTCATCGAGATGAATAAAAAAAATATAAGGTGATATAAGATATAAAGTATTCAATGGACCGTTTGTTAGATACCTGAGTCGAAATTTTGCCCCTATTTTGATGGCCAGAGCGACTTTTCAAACCTATTTTGATGCTATATGATCGTCGAGCTCCTATTTTGATGCTTTTTAAACCTATCTATAAAATTTGCTCCTGCTTTGATGGCCAAAGACCCTTCACTGGGTAGAAGCTATGGCATTTAAAATAGGCTCTCCCCGCGCGATTCGAAATTTTGCCCCTACTTTGATGGCCACAGCACCTCTAGTGGGTAGAAGCTGTGGTATTCAAAATAGGGCCTCGTTGCGAATTAAAATGTTGCTTCTATTTTGATGGCCAAAGCCCCTTTACTGTCAGAGTTTTGGACTTATTGTTAGAATATTTTCAACATGAACTTGACTTACAATTAGAAAAATTTCGGTTTCCTGCATATAGCGACTTGAAAATTTATTTATGAATAAATGGACAAAAATTGTAATTTGTTCTATTATTAAATTAATAAATGATTTGACTTCGAATCGCCAGAGTATGTTGAGCAAGTTATAAACTATATTGTTTATTGTTTATTTATATTGTTTATTAAAAATCACAGATTATTATAGTAAATCAAAGACAATTAATTAATGCAGGGTGAATAAACATTCATAAAATTATTTATTTATTAATATTAATTTGCATTTATGCATAAATATTTATCAAAAGATATAATCATAAATTTAGAAAAATGTTAAGAAAAGAATAATATAATTATAAAATCTTATTTATTCGAGCTCTTTCTTATTGACTGGAAAAGCAACATACATTTGTACATCTCAAACTTCATATGAACACCAATAATAATACTTAATATCACAGGAGCGTGCAGCAGATGAGGGCTCTAGGACACCGACCGATCAACGAAATTAAGCAGCAAAAATTGCGGGCAGTAGTTGGATAGGTGACTCGTTCATGATGAAGTTATACAAATAATATCGGTTTTCGTAATACTACTTAACTATGAATATCTCCAGTAGCCACATAAATATTTTGATAGTTCAATTTGACAGTTGCTATTATTTTATTAATATTTTTATTCATTAATTAAATATTATTATTAATTAATTATTATAAATCGATATATCAATTAATCTAATTTTATTCCCAAAATAATAATAATAGCAAAAATATGCAGCGATTGGCTGGTAGGGGTTATGGCATTCAAACGAGGTTCAAATTTTGCCCCTACTTTGAAGCTAAAAGTGGAAAGCGCGAAAATTTCTCCGATTTTTAGCTTCAAAGTAGAAGCAAAATAACATAGAGCGAGAACGTACTTTGGATGCCTTAGCTTCTACTCAATGGAGTCTGGCCATCAAAATAGGGGCAAAATTTTGACTTGGGTATTGCCGCTCAAACTACAAGAGTAAATTGCGCTGCACGTGACTAAGTTTCTCGGTCTTAACTCATTATTACTTACTTTTGCACTTCAAGCGGCAATATCTCACAAATGGTCCAACGAATAGGCCTTTCGCCTTATACCCTTTTTATTCATCTTGATGATCTCTACGACTTTTATGAGAATAAAAATGTCGAGTTCCATTTAAAAAATAAAGGTTACCTACATAACTTGTAAATAGCACGTGTTACCAAAAACTACGTACATGTATCATACGTCCAATTCGACATCAAACAATTTTTATTTGAAAATTTTTTCGTAAAATGACAAATAGTGGAAATAAATGGATCTGGCCCTTGGTTAATTTACACTCTGTATAAAAAAAGACTGGGAACATTTATCGACCATGCTGCAGGTTGACTTGGTTGCAACAATCCTGATCTCTCGCTACGATAATCAGAAACACTCACTGCTTAGAATGACTATAAGTACACGTAAATTAAACATATAAACATGGAATAGGAGAAATAATTTATAAAGTTTTCATATTACGTATATATTTTCCTAATGGGATCAGGAACAAAACCCTGCAAAGTTCCCAATTGTCCAGTGTCCGCAACATCCCTTGTTTTGCAAAAAACCACCCCCAGATCGTAAATTGTGCCGGTTTTTCTCAATTTCCTCTTAAACCGTTGTTCAAACGTAAAAAAAGTATAGAAGCAAAAATATTTGCCATTAAATTCTATACAAAAACTGTTCTATAAATATGTTAGCTAATCCTTACTGAATTCTCGCGAAATACGTTTAAAGTTAAGGGTAGTTTTTAGCAGGCCGTTAAATGCATAGTTATAATGATCTAAAATCCCTTTCAAATTTTAAAATTTGACTTTGTAGGAGGGGTAATATGTACAGAGCGCAAATAAACTAGAACTAAGGTTTATTCGTGATATGGGAATACAAATGGTAGTGTGTGAGTGGGGAAAAAGAAGATCCCAGGAGGGATCGAGCTCGGAGAAGCGTTGGAGGGGCTGCCGGTCGGGCTGTTCGAAGGCGGTGCGGGAGCGTCGTCCTCAGGAACGGTTGGGGCGGCGAGGACGCTAGAGTGTTCGCGGAGCGAAAACTGCTGCTAGCGAACCTCAAGCCAGGATGTCGTAGGGCCGTCAGAGATCTGTGAGCGAGAGGGTGTTCGCCGAGCGAAAACTTCCCTCTCGGTTGCTCGAGAGTCGATCGGTGAGTCACGAGAGTTGCGATGTTCCGCTGAGCGAAAACTCTCGCTACTCGTGGGGAGGACGTTCGACTACTAGAGTGTTCGCTGAGCGAAAACTTCCCTAGGGCGTTCGACTTATTGTTAGACTGAGGGATAGTGGTGTTCACTGAGCGAAAACTTCCACTACCGTGACTCAGGTTGGTCTGTCGGCGATGGTTCGCCGGCCGTCTAATATACCCCGTTTGCGGACCTTGCCGAAAGTCCGTTAATGACCGATGACCGTTAGGTCTTCGGGTGACGCGTCCTAGCTACCTGCGCGTCCCTTGTGACGCGCTCGGGGCTTTCTCTGACTCTTGAACCGTCGCGTCGGCAGGCTAGCGCATGCCGACTCGGCTGCGATCCACGCGTTACAACTTAGATAATACTTACGTAGCGATGTTATACGTCTGTGACATATGTCGCAGGCAAATAGTAACTTTAGGCAGATAGTATCTGCCTAGGCAAATACTAACTGCCTGGGCAAATAGCTTTTCTTTATAATTCATTGCTAAATGACCAGGCATATAGCATATAGATTAGCTATTTATACAATCCGTTCCTTTCAATATACGCCAGCGTAGCGGGTTGCATATCGGTTATCCGCCTGGCGCGGTACACAGGCGCCTGCCCCTGCAGCGGATCGGAGGCACCTGTGTACTGCGCCAGGCGGATAACCGATATGCAACCAGCTACGCTGGCGTGCATTGAAAGGGACGGATTGTATAGCCACTTAGGAAATGCCTCATTTTGCGTAACGAGTGAGATTATTGCAATATCTATCACACGAGTTACACAGAATGCATTTCCTAACGTGTTGCATATGATGTCGTAGGCAAATAGTAACTTTAGGCAGATAGTATTTGCCTAGGCAAATAGCTTTTGTGGCTTCGCTTGCTCCGCCGATTCTAACCTAACCTAACCTTACCAAATCTAATTTATTTATATTTCAATGTATTAGGTTAGGTTAGGTTAGGTTAGAATCGGCGGAGCGAGCGAAGCGAGCGAAGCGAGCGAAGCCACAAAAGCTATTTGCCTAGGTAAATACTATCTGCCTGAAACATAAACAAACATCCATCTACAATTATCACACCCACACCTAATAAATTACAGAAATACTTAACCTCAAAATGATATTGTTTTGTTATACAGTCAAACATATGTATAGAATATAGCTTTTGCCTAGGCAAATAGCTTTTGTGGCTTCGCTCGCTCCGTCGATTCTAACCTAACCTAACCTAACCTAACACATTGAAGTATAAATAAATTAGATTTGGTAAAGTTATATTAGGTTAGATTAGGCTATAATCGGCGGAGCGAGCGAAGCCACAAAAGCTATTTGCCTAAAGTTACTATTTCCCCGCGACGTATATAAGTGATAAGCAGGGGAGCCAGCCAATAATAACTTAAAACAATATAGCAACTACATATTTATACTTACGTGACAATTCTCGAAGCAATTGAATGATTTTTGTAAAAGTTTCCTATCCCGTGAAAATTTGCGTGAGAGAAATGCTCATAGCACGAGTGCTGACGGGTTAAATCTGAAGTTTATCTGAGGAGCTCCTCAGATAGTTGCTCCTCAGATAAACTTCAGATTTAACCCGTCAGCACTTGTGCTATGAGCATTCCTCTCTCGCAAATTTTCACGGGAAAGGAAACTTTTACAAAAATCATTCAAATGGTTCGAGAATTCTTAAACAACTATTCCTCTTTCTTTTTGTGTAAATTAAAAACAAAAAGATTCAGTCAATTTCGAGAAAAGAATTTTTTTCTTGACGCGAAACTAAAAATATGAGAGTTTCTCTCACGGCACGAGTAGGCTGGGAGCCGTGCTGCCTTCGCGCGTAGTCGGCCGCGTTCGGCAATTCTCGCCACTGCTGGTGGTTGAAGGGAAACAAGGGAAATAAATATTTGCATTTTAATATGAGAGAATCCCTCATCACGCGGGTACAGAACGGTGGGACGGGAGCGCGAGTGCTGACGGGTTAAAAGTCTACAGTCACGTAAGTATAAATATGTAGTTGCTATATTGTTTTAAGTTGTTATTGGCTAGGTCCCCTGCTTATCACTTATACACGTCGCGGGGAAATAGTAACTTTTTTTAGGCAAATAGCTTTTGTGGCTTCGCTCGCTCCGCCGATTATAGCCTAATCTAACCTAATATAACTTTACCAAATCTAATTTATTTATACTTCAATGTGTTAGGTTAGGTTAGGTTAGGTTAGAATCGACGGAGCGAGCGAAGCGAGCGAAGCCACAAAAGCTATTTGCCTAGGCAAAAGCTATATTCTATACATATGTTTGACTGTATAACAAAACAATATCATTTTGAGGTTAAGTATTTCTGTAATTTATTAGGTGTGGGTGTGATAATTGTAGATGGATGTTTGTTTATGTTTCAGGCAGATAGTATTTACCTAGGCAAATAGCTTTTGTGGCTTCGCTCGCTCCGCCGATTCTAACCTAACCTAACCTAACCTAATACATTGAAATATAAATAAATTAGATTTGGTAAGGTTAGGTTAGGTTAGAATCGGCGAAGCCACAAAAACTATTTGCCTAGGCAAATACTATCTGCCTAAAAAGTTACTATTTGCCTACGACATCATATGCAACACGTTAGGAAATGCATTCTGTGTAACTCGTGTGATAGATATTGCAATAATCTCACTCGTTACGCAAAATGAGGCATTTCCTAACTGGTTATATAAATAGCTAATCTATATGCTATATGCCTAAAGAACATTTAGGCAGATACTATTTGCCTAGTCAAATAGTATCTGCCTAGTCATTTTGCAATGAATTATAAAGAAAAGCTATTTGCCCAGGCAGTTAGTATTTGCCTAGGCAGATACTATCTGCCTAAAGTTACTATTTGCCTGCGACATATATGTATATAAGGTGGCATAGCAAACTCAGCAGAATCAAACATTTTTATATGGATAATTTGTCGTTAAATAGTCGCTAATTAGTTGTTATAAAAAAATTTTGTCGCGTTTGCCGTTTTCGAAAAAATTGAGTTTCTGCGAGCTTGATGTCAAGATAGCAAAATTTTTTCTTAATTCAGCAGAATCAAAAATTTCTATATGGATAATTTTTCGCTAAATAGTCGCTAATTAGTTGTTATAGAAAAAATTTTGTCGCGTTTGCCGTTTTCGAAAAATTTGAGTTTTTGCCAGCTTGACGTCAAGATAGCAACATGTTTTTTTGGATCCTAATTATAAAAAATGCATTAATCATGCTTTATAATTAGTTACAAATTAGTTACTGCATAAATCAACTCTGACGTCATATTCGAAGCCACACCAGTTCAGTGTTTCAGTCGCTCTGTCGCGATGAAGTTTATCGCGATCTAGATAACTTTGCTGCAAAGAACTAATTCCAATCGCACGGGGAAAAAAAATATTTCTTGGACATATTGACACAGAGGTCCAAGTGGACATGTAACCTTACGCAGAGAAATAGTTTTGCTGCAACGAACTAATTCCAATCGCGCGGAAAAAAATATTTAATAAATATATTCTTTATAATTAGTTACAAATTAGTTACTGCATAAATCAACTCTGACGTCATGTTCGAAGCCACACCAGTTCAGTGTTTCAGTCGCTCTGTCGCGATGAAGTTTATCGCGATCTAGATAATTTTGCTGCAAAGAACTAATTCCAGTCGCACGGGAAAAAATATGTGTTAGACATATTGCCACCGAGGTCCAAGTAGACACATAACCTGTTGCAGAGTAATAGTTTATAGCTTCCAGGGGAAACATTGATTCTTTGAGTTGTCAGTTGTTAACAGATAAATTAAACCGAACGAAAAATGTTACATTTTGGACTAAAGAAGTAAGTAAATGTTGACATTTCGCTTTTACGTTTGAATTGTTAGGGCGGGTTGTAACGACTTTGTTTAAACTCAGTTTTAACTTGAACCACGTTTGAACTGAGTTTACATTAAAATGTATGACGTTACCGTATGTCCCACTCTGTATTGGCCAGTTTGAAAGTTACCTTCGGACAAGCTTGGTCGGTAATCGAGACATTGTATACCGTAATTATAATTATTTGCGTAATTTCCATTATTCACAAATTCACAATTTCGAGATTAAACGCTTCGATCTCCCGAATTGACACCAACTCTAACTGCCGACTCGACTTCGACCGTATTAAATGACTCGAGTACCGACCAAAGCCTGCCCAAAGGTAACTTTCAAACTGGCCAATACTGAGTGGGACATACAGTATGTGTGACACAAAATATACCAAGAATGGCGGTTCAAGCTGAACCGGCTCTGAACTTACATTGTACAACTGGGCCTTAGTGTCACCGCCGTGAAGAGCTTGCGCCATCTGTTCATGTTGGGATTACACTTGAGGAGCTTAAATATCATGTCGGTAAGTAAGAACTCCGTAATTGCTGAAATAAATATGATTTTTTTTCTATCTATTATTAAATTGTCTATCGTAAGATTTAATGTGCTCATTAATATGTATATGTACATATGTTTAGGTTAGGTTAGGTTAGGTCAGGTTAGAATATTAATCTGCTAGTTCATAAATTATTTACCAATTAAAGTTTCAATTTTAAACTTCTCATCCAGTGCGTAAATCTGTTTCACTGGCAGCGTCACTCATATCACCGTAATTCATTTTTAGAAATTTTTTACCAGTCACAATACAGTCAAATCTGCAACAGTGCAGCATTCATAATATATTATAACCACTGATCTCTATATTACTCCCTCTCTCTATACTGGATAGACTATACCATATGTCCGCGATCAATTCGACCATAGGAAAATTGCGAGTTTTGCATGAGCACCCCCGTAGGACTCCTCGTCCAATAAAATCACAGGAGAAGCGTGAATGCGCATGCGTAGTCATCCGCGGGTGTTGGCGTCGTCAGCAAGTTCAGATCGATTATCGAAATAACCGATCTGAAATATTCTTTCCCGTGCGATTATATTCATTAAATACTTTTTCCCGAGCGATTGGAATTAGTTCTTTGCAGCAAAACTATTTCTCTGCATCAGATTACATGTCCACTTGGACCTCGGTGTCAATATGTCCAACAAATATTTTTTCCCGTGCGATTATTTTCATTAAATATTTTTCCCGAGCGATTGGAATTAGTTCTTTGCAGCAAAACCATTTCTCTGCGTCAGGTTACATGTCCACTTGGACCTCGGTGTCAATATGTCGAAGAAATATTTTTTCCTGTGCGATTGGAATTAGTTCTTTGCAGCAAAGTTATTTAGATCGCGATAAACTTCATCGCGACAGGGCGACTGAAACGCTGAACTGGTGTGGCTTCGAATATGATGTCAGAGTTGATTTATGCAGTAACTAATTTGTAACTAATTATAAAGCATGATTAATGCATTTTTTATAATTAGGAACCAAAAAAGAAAAAATTTTGCTATCTTGACATCAAGCTGGCAAAAACTCAAATTTTTCGAAAACGGCAAACGCAACAAAAATTTTTTTATAGCAACTAATTAGCGACTATTTAGCGACAAATTATCCATATAAAAATTTTTGATTCTGCTGAGTTTGCTATGCCACCTTAACAGACGTGATGTTATAGCACTAGAACTATGAAAATCACTACAATTAAAGCCACATTTTACATGCTAAAAACTACACCTAACTTTGAACGTTATTTGCGGAAATTCAGAGAGGATTATCTAAAATGCTTATACAACAGTTTTTGTGTAGAATTTAATGGCGAACATTTTTGGTTCTATACTTTTTTTACGGTTGAACAACAGTTTCCGAGGAAATTGAGAAAAACCGGCAAAATGTAGCATCCGGGGGTGGTTTTTTGGAAAATAAGGGATGTTGTGGACATCGGCCACATGGAAACTTTTTGGGGATTTATTCCTACTTCCATTAGGAACATAATTTATATAATATGAAAACTTTATACATTATTTCTTCTAAAAAGTACTATTTCCATGTCCTATAACTTTGAACGTTATTTGCGGAAATTCAGAGAGGATTATCTAAAATGCTTATACAACAGTTTTTGTGTAGAATTTAATGGCGAACATTTTTGGTTCTATACTTTTTTTACGGTTGAACAACAGTTTCCGAGGAAATTGAGAAAAACCGGCAAAATGTAGCATCCGGGGGTGGTTTTTTGCAAAGTAAGGGATGTTGCGGACATCGACCACATGGGAACTTTTTAGGGATTTATTCCTACTCTCTCACTAGGAACATAATTTACGTAATATGAAAACTTTATAAACTATTATTTCTTCTAAAAAGTACTATTTCCGTGTACTATATAGAATTATAGTGGGCGCCAAAATCGACCACGGTTTCGAATGTATCAGGTCAGTCCAAAAGTTCGTGCGCATTACACTATTTAAAAATTTCCCACAAATGCGCACAATCTTTTGGACTGACCTGATATATTCGGCAGCTTTTTTGGTGTTGGTATGGCGATCTCGGCAACGGCAAGCTATAGGAACCTATTTTTCGAATTATAATGGAATATACGATGTCTCGTTTGATAAGAAATGGAGCAGTTTTTCGTACGTAAAAATACGTAAAAACACATCAGAGTAGCCCCTATTTAAGGATGAACATCAGTACTCTACGGGGTGAGGCGAGAGGAGGGAAAGAACGAAGTTTCGACGCGTTTTGCCAATATCAGATAATGAAATTTTAATTCATTCAAAAACTATATATACGTTATTAATGTCACAAAATGTGGCTTATCATTGCACTATTATTGATTTGAAGACAAATTTAATATTTATTTAAATTTATTACTGCTAAATTTTACATTATTTATTCGAGTACGAAAATGAGAAAAACGCGGCAACACCGCAGTTTTTGACCAAGAGGTTGGTACGACATTTGTCGGTAAAAACGGTCACTTGCCGACAGAATTCTACGTGTGACAGCTGCGTACATATTTTGATACTCATATCCTCAAAGCTATATGTTTACGTGGGTTCTATCAATAGCCAAATATTGCTTTCAAAATGGATAATATTACGGCACAATGTTATCGTTGAAAAGGAAATTGCTCACCATAATTCACCAATTCACGATTTCGAGATTAGACGCTTCGATCTCCCGAATTGACACCAACTCTAACTACCGACTAGACTTCTACCGGTATAAATAACTCGAGTAGCGACCAAGCCCGGCCGATGGTAAATGTCAAGGTCCCTGCAATTGTACGGTGCTGCGCGGGTTATGCTGTATTAGTCTCGGGTTCGAATCCTAGCGCACCGTCTCACCTCTCCTCTGACGTCACGCGCTATTGCCACGTTTTCCCCTATTCGTTCCAAAATTCCGTTCTCTTGAAACCTTTTACTAAATTACACAAAAACTACTAAGTGAAATTAGTTTAAACTGTGCAGGATAGAAGTTTATAACTACATGCAAAATAAAACGTTTTCTTTTTACCATTTCTTCCATTTTAAGAGCCAATATTATTATTATCAAATCATCGGCCCATAAGGTTCCATGTTAATCAGTGACTTTTCAAACATGAATTTAAAAAAAACGGTTAAGTGAATTTATTTCAAATTTTGACAGTAGCGTTCTGATGAAGTCAAGATTATAAGAAAAAAAAAACAACAAAACGTGTGGCCGCCACACGCGGAAGAAGTGAAACATCGATACCAGTTTCTCTGAATTTGATTCCGGTGGTATTAGTTTCAATTGGCTCTATATAAGTTTTTTACTAGGCAATGCGATCCAACACGTGGCACTCTTCGCGCGGCGGCTTCGCGAGCCAGCCTCGCAAAGTCAACACATGGCTTTAACGTACGCACGGTCGGGAGCGGTGGAATGGGGCAGGATCGCGGGCGACGGAATGGGGCATAGTCGACAGCGGTGTATTGGGACAGGATCAAGAGCGCTTGATAAGTGAGACACGGTCGAGAGCGGTGGAGTGTGTGGGTTTCGTTATGGGTTTTCGTCTCCTCGGGCGCGCATTCAGTACCCTCCGTAAAGAAGTTTCACTTCAAAATCTTAGTAATTGGTCTATTTTCATTTCACTGATGTTCCTCCTTAAGGCATCATTACCGCCCGCTACGCATCGTCCAAAGATGGAAAAGCGGATCGCGAGATGAAAGCTTCTTCCTAGCAAAAAGCACTCGGTAAAGCTTGTTACATCTTCGACAGGCTCGCCTACTTCGGCGACACGCCTCTTCCGAAATAAATAAGTTCTTTTGTAGAAACCATCTCGTTTTTTTTTATGACGGATTGAGGACGACTCGTACGTAACCTTGGTGCACGCGCACAAAACGATCGGTTTGACGGAATTATTACACAATACGGTCCGTGAAAAAATGGGCGCGCCTCCGTGAGCCACGAACGAGGAGATCAGTCTCGAGAGGACTGTCGGACTTTCCCGTCGTGTGACGGAAAGAAAGAAAAAATTTATAAAAAGTGTAAAGCTCCCGCGATCGAATCACGAGGCCCTCGGGAAATAAGCGTACGTCGCGGATCGTTCGCCTTGAGGACCGGCGTGGCGCTAACCTCGAAGCTCGAGACTCGAGAGATCCAGGAGGTGGGACGTCCGCGTGCCTGTGGGTGGAGCACGGTGTCTAGCTATCGGGGAATTCTGGAGGTCCTAGAATTATCAGGAAAGTTTATATATTCATGGGAAAGTCGAAGAAAAGTTAAAAAGCTAGACGAATTTGCTGAAACTACTTCGTTACTTCAATTATTTATTTGGATATTTATTATGGATATCTCAAAACATTTGCAAAAGTGTGTTATTTCGTACCGAAGGTTTTGAATTTTTGGAATGATCGAAAAAATTTTAACCCATCACTTCCCATAAAACAATAATATTCATCAACCGTTACAAAATATTTAGTTATTTTAAATAAGAGTTTTTTGAAGTAATGACTCGAAATAATTAAATATTTTAATATAGTTAACGAATATTTGTTTCCTACTACGAAATGCCCAACCTCTGGTCAAAATTTAAAAAACCGGTGTATATCCGAGACGGCATCAATAAATATTGTATTTACGGCACACCGATTGGCGGACACCGGGGCAATGATAAATCCAAAAATTTTCAATAGAGGAAAGTCACCAAAGTCGGACCCCGGTCTTTAAGTGGGCCCCTCTCCTTATTTTCATATGTAGATCTCTATACCCACAAAGTCACCTGCTTGTGATAGTTTTGGATACGCACCGACATATGTCTCCACCATCGGTTTCAATCTTTCATGGTTAACAATTGACAGTTCAAACAATTTCTTGCCGTTGTAGGAAACTTTTTCGTGCGTTCGTATTTGTTTTATTGTTGACGTAGTTTGACCGGTAAGTAATTCAAATTATTTGTATTTTTGAAGTGCATGGAATGATTGATCAGTTTATGGTGTTGAAGGTGTGGTTGGTTGCTCGAAAAAATAACTGTAACCACAAAATAAACAAAAACGATTGTGCGTAAGTCGGGTCCCTTGTGTTTTCTGTTCCTTATGTGGGCTCCTTGTTTTTTATGTTCAATTCCTCTAAATTAACATTGTTCCGTCGCATCGAGCGACGGAATTCGGAAGGTTGATTCATAGCATCACTCATAATTAACTCGCACACTATAATTAATCGCGTCATCGGCGAAGCGACATATTTCGTGAACATAGGTCGTTAATACCTCGGTTCCGCACCTTTCCAGAAAAGAAGGTAAGGTCGATAAATAAAAAAGAAAAGGTGTGAGTGCCGTTGTACTCACGGAGGATGTGTAAACATCTTACAATTATCTGCGGTCCGAGTTTAATTGGGGAATATGACGTCGTAGTTCGACATAAAGAAGTTTAATTTTTTCTATAATGAAATATATATTATTATTATATTAGATTTATAACTTACTAGCAGCCCGTCCCGGCTTCGCACGGGTAGATTGTGGATTGATTTTGTCCGTCCACCATTGTTTAAATACATTTTTAATACAAAATTTTTAGTATTTTTCCCGGGCTACGCAATGGTCATATTGGATTTGACCTTGACCATGACCTTCAAGGTTATATTAAGGTCAAATTAATTTTTTTTTCACGTTCAAATGTGTCCTTGACCATTTTTTTCATGTTACCTTTATTGTCAGCGGAGGTAAAATTTAGGTCAAGTATAGTTCGACTTTTTGAACACCCTGTATAAGATTTACTAACTCAGAAACCTTCGCGGATATGCGTCCAACTGTTCCCCAAATTTTCATCGCAATCGGATGAACGGTTTAGGAAGGCATAATAATCATCCGTACCGGTACTTCTTGAACACCCTGTATAAGACTTACTAACTCAGAAACCTTCGCGGGCATGCGTCCAACCATTCCCCAACTTTTCATCGCAATCGGATGAACGATTTAGGAAGGCGTTAATAATCATCAGTACCGGTACTTTTTGAACACCTTTTAAAAGATTTACTAACTCAGAAACCTCTTCGCGGGCATGCGTCCAACCATTCTCCAAAGTTTCATAGCAATCGGATGAACGGTTTAGGAAGGCATAATAATCATCCGTACCGGTACTTTTTGAACACCCTGTATAAGATTTACTAACTCAGAAACCTTTGCGGGCATGCGTCCAACCATTCCCCAACTTTTCATCGCAATCGGATGAACGGTTTAGGAAGGCATAATAATCATCAGTACCGGTACTTTTTGAACACCCTGTATAAGATTTATTAACTCAGAAACCTTCGCGGGCATACGTCCAACCATTCCCCAAAGTTTCATCGCAATCGGATGAACGGTTTAGGAAGGCATTTGATATTACCTTAAAGGTCACGGTCAAGGTCAAATCCAATACGACCACTGGGTAGCCAAGGGAAAATCCTTAAAGTTTTGTATTAAACATTTTTCTCTAAAATGTTTTCCCGTTGAGATAATCCAGCTTGCGCGAATAGTATGCGCAGTAGCGCCACACACACACTGACGCAGTCACATCTACATGGCTTACGTGTGACGCTCAATTTCCCAGGAAGGTCCTACCGCAGAGCCATAGCATAGATGTTTACACATCAAAAACACTAAAATCTACCCTTTCATTTGTTTTAACAATATGTTACCGACCGAATTTTGGTGCCCATTTTTGATATTTGTCTACTTAAACATGAAAAGAAGCGATAGAAAAAAATCTCAGGTAGGAATTTTTCGGTGAATAAAACCCCTCTGACGCCTGGACTAATACGGTAATTTTGTATTACATCATGGGTTTCCACGGTTACAATTGACGGACTCAGAGCGTGTTAAACGGAGAGGACAACAACGACGTGATGCTGCCGCAAAATAAAGAACAGACGCGGATGCAGAATGTATTGAACAGATTAGACAGCAACGACGGGATTATGCTGCAAAACAAAATCACACTGTAAATAGTACACACAGCAAATATAAAACTTCGTAGGTAACCTCAAAAAAACGTGTACAGGGTACACGCAACAAAAGTAAAACTTCAAGCGTAAATCCACGAAATACTAATATTGAAAAACAAAATTAGAAAAAAAAGTAACATTGGAAATCAAAATTAGAAAAAAAAGGTAAGTTGAAAAAAACAGAATAAAATATAATCATGCAGTCAAGAAGGTGACGAGTAGTTTTTGGATCTGTTTATTTATTGATGATTATACCAATCGTCTGTTTATTTATTGTTGATTATACGCAAAACTTCTCGTCAACTTCTTGACTGCATTATATTTTATTCTGTTTTTTCACCTTACCTTTTTTTTCTAATTTTGTTTTCCAATGTTATTTTTTTTCTAATTTTGTTTTTCAGTGTTAGTATTTCGTGGATTTACGCATGAAGTTTCACTTCTGTTGCGTGTACCCTGTATACGTCTTTTTTTGAGGTTACCAACGAAGTTTTATATTTGTTGTGTGTACTCTTTACAATGTGATTTCATACGGTAATCCCCTCCAGTATCAATTACCGACGTCTTATGTAGTTTTTTATGCACAAACGCCTCGCGATAGTTGATGAACCATTGTGTCCACAGATACTGGTACGTTAACGACCTGTCCGTAAATTCCATATTGACCATGTACATGTCTCAATCGACGAATCTGCATAAAGGGGATTCGTGGAAATATAAGTCGCTCTGATAGCAAATCTAGTGGAGGTAAATGGTCGGGTATCGGTGGATATTTGAAACCGTTGTAAGCGGCCATTGCAGGGATAGTATTCTTTTGGAGTACTTGACGACAGGTGTAGCAGATTAAATGATTTCCCCATCAATCCGAGGGAGAATTACGTTCAAAATATCCTCTTGTTCACGAACGGAAATTTTTTAATCGTCTTGAAACCATAACCTATCACAAATAAAGCACGTATGACCGAAAGAATATTTATAAACTTTTTTATTGAATTCCCTATGAGCGATTTTATTTCGGTTATAAAGATTATATGGCAAGTCCTGACATAAATTGTAGCATGGAAGTAAAATCCGGGCTAAGTGTCAGAATATGAAAAATTGAGTTAAGCGCTAAAAAGTGAACTATGTGACAACCCCAATACGCTGTAAAAAGAATGGGCTATGTCTAGATCCTTCAAAATCTAGTTCAAATAATTGCCACAAGAATCTTGCTTGCTGCGAAGCTTGCTTGCTGCGAAGCTTGCTTGCTTGCTTGCTTTCAGAACTGCATATCTCAAAACTTGCTTTTTGGCACTTAGCCCGGATTTTACTTCCATGCTACAATTATGTTCACGTGGTCCTGGTTCATTGCGTCGTAAATTGGATGGTCCTAGCTCGTCGCGGATATCATTGTCAACAAAAGCGGGTTGAACCGAAGATGAATTGTTAGGAGCTAAAATGTCGTTTTCATTTTGCACATTATGATTTTCAGGTTCACTGGTTAATAACTGATCGTCGGAAATTTGATTCACTGTGTTCCTTAGTTGTTTTCGTAACCTACTCTCCCTCATGCGTTGGGCCCCAGATTTTTTCACTGTTTTTACACTACTTGCATCTTTTTTACGTTATCTCTCACGATATTCCTTACATTTCTGCGCATTTGATTTCGCCATTATAAATAAATTCAATTAAATGTCACTCAAAAATGGCACAAAACACAAAACAAATGAATATCACTTACAGCACTCACACGAATGAAGACGCCATACTGGTCCCCAGTCAGCTGTATACGCAAGCGCCAAATTTATTCGGGGGGCCAGTGAGGACACCTCACTTACTAGACTAACGTCCGCTGGTAATGGTAACCGCGATGTTACCGATCCTACATTCCTCCCTTCCCTCTCCAAACGCTCGACCCATGAGGCACAGTAATGACTCATGGTGTCGGATTTTTGTCAAATACCTGACTCCGGCAAAACCGATTCACGCCCAAGGCGCCTATAGAAGTTTCACTTCAAAAACGGACATGGATGCAGAACGTATTGAACAGGTTAGACAGCAACGACGGGATGCTGCTGCAAAACGAAAAACGGACACGGATGCAGAACGTATTGGACAGATCAGACAGCAACGACGGGATGCTACCGAAAAACGTAAAGCAATTTTCGATGCTGAAGCTGTCTCTAGGAGACAAAAACAGCAACGTCTAGTTGCTGATAAGCGACGTGCTAATCCAAGTAGTGCATCACAAAAGTGACAGACTAATAACACAGGCACACAAAAAAAAAAGTTCCTGTTCCCGGAACCAGACCAGTATATCTTTATGTTTTCGAGGTCGCTGAATCCGAATCCGGTATCCGTTTGTCTCCATCACGTCACGTTCAAGGTCATTTCAAGGTCAAATCCTGGAAAAATAGTCAAATCGATTCAAATTATTATTCCTATATATTTTTGGGGTCGCTGAATCCAAATCCGATGTCCGTTTGATCCGACAAGGTCCAATTCAAGGTCATTTCAAGGTCAAATGTATTTATTCTCCCAAAAATGAATTTTTTTACTGCAGATTCTGAAAGAACGGGAAATTTTACGTCTAGATATGTATCCAATTTTTTTGATAACATAACCCCTAAGGTCATTTCAAGGTCACTCTATTATTGTATGAAATGTTCATATGACAATTGCAAAAATAAGAAAATGTGTCTTCACGAGAATAAACTACCACGTCAATATGTTTTCGAGGTCACTGAGTTAGAATCCGAGGTTCGTTTGCCACCAGTATGTCAGGGTCAAGTTCATTTCAAGGTCAAATCCAGCAAAAATGTTCAAATCTTTTCGCATCATCACTCCGTTATATTTTTGGAGTCGCTGGAACGTGTATTTTGTATTTCACTCTGCTACTTCTTCATCGTTTCGCCTTCTTTTATAACGTACTCGTTTATTCTCAAAAGATCTGTGCAAGGGATTTCTCTTGCGTTTTTTTCCTTTTTCCGCGCTTTCTCTCTGCAACATCCAACAGAAATCTGCTATCATGTTTTCATCCCATCTACCCTGAAATCTTCGTCCTATATCTTTAAAATCTTGGTGGAAACGTTCTCCTTGTTCTTCACTGAAATTGCCAACGTTATCTGGAAATTCGTCCACATGACTGTCCATCATATCTAATTTTAACACTAGAACTACCGCAACCGGTCAATTTGACCGGTGTCTTATTCAGAGTTCCATTCAACCTCAATTATTTCGTAATCCGTGGTTTTCATCATAATTGGTAGAATACTTTTTTGTAGAGCACATTTCGGTCTACAAAAAATTCTATAGCAGTGTGGACGAAAAATCCACTGATAACGAGATAATCACCCGCCAAAACGACCGTCTTATAAAGCGCAACCATTCGGTAGTTCTAGTATTAAACTCATGTTACATTCCAATCTCCTGAAATTCTCAACCATGTCAGATATTATTTTGTTGTAGTCCGAGCTCTTATGATTGCCTAGAAAATTACTACATACTTTCTTGAAGCTGACCCACGCATTCTTCTCAATAGAGCTCATTTGAGTTACGAAGTGATTGTCTCTAAACATTTTTCTGATCTGAGGTCCATCGAATACTCCCGCGCCTACTTTAGCATCAGATAGACCTGGAAATTGATCTCCTAAGTATTTGTAACAATCGCTTTCTTTATTCAACGCTTTGACGAATTGTTTCATGAGTCCTAACTTTATATGTAACTAGCAGCCCGTCCCGGCTTCGCACGGGTAGATTGTGGATTGATTTTGTCCGTTCACCATTGTTTAAATACATTTTTAATACAAAACTTTTAGTATTTTTCCCGGGCTACGCAATGGTCATATTTGATTTGACCTTGACCATGACCTTCAAGGTTATATCGAGGTCAAATTAATTTTTTTTCACGTTCAAATGTGTCCTTGATCATTTTTTTCATGTTACCTTTATTGTCAGCGGAGGTAAAATTTAGGTCAAGAATAGTTCGACTTTTTGAACACCCTGTATAAGATTTACTAACTCAGAAACCTTCGCGGATATGCGTCCAACTGTTCCCCAAATTTTCATCGCAATCGGATGAACGGTTTAGGAAGGCATAATAATCATCCGTACCGGTACTTCTTGAACACCCTGTATAAGATTTACTAACTCAGAAACCTTCGCGGGCATGCGTCCAACCATTTCCCAACTTTTCATCGCAATCGGATGAACGGTTTAGGAAGGCATAATAATCATCAGTACCGGTACTTTTTGAACACCTTTTATAAGATTTACTAATTCAGAAACCTTCGCGGGCATGCGTCCAACCATTCCCAAAAGTTTCATCGCAATCGGATGAACGGTTTAGGAAGGCAAATAGTCATCCGTACCTGTACTTTTTGAACACCCTGTATAAGATTTACTAACTCAAACCTTCGCGGATATGCGTCCAAGTGTTCCCCAAATTTTCATCGCAATCGGATGAACGGTTTAGGAAGGCATAATAATCATCCGTACCGGTACTTTTTGAACACCCTGTATAAGATTTACTAACTCAAGAACCTTTGCGGACATGCGTCCAACCATTCCCCAACTTTTCATCGCAATCGGATGAACGGTTTAGGAAGGCATAATAATCATCAGTATCAGTACTTTTTGAACACCTTTTATAAGATTTACTAACTCATAAACCTTCGCGGACATGCGTCCAACCATTCCCCAACTTTTCATCGCAATCGGATGAACGGATTAGGAAGGCATAATAATCATCAGTACCGGTACTTTTTGAACACCTTTTATAAGATTTACTAACAATAAGAAACCTTCGCGGGCATGCGTCGAACCATTCCCCAAAGTTTCATCGCAATCGGATGAACGGTTTAGGAAGGCATTTGATATTACCTTAAAGGTCAAGGTCAAATCCAATACGACCACTGGGTAGCCAAGGGAAAATCCTTAAAGTTTTGTATTAAACATTTTTCTCTAAAATGTTTTCCCGCTGAGATAATCGGCCGTACCGGGACTTTTTGAACACCCTGTATAAGATTTACTAACTCAGAAACCATCGCAGGCATGCGTCCAACCATTTCCCAAAATTTCATCGCAATCGGATGAACGGTTTAGGAAGGCATACGAGACATACAGACAGACAGACAGACAGACAGACAGACAGACAGACAGACAGACAGACAGACAGACAGACAGACAGACAGAGAGACAGACAAACATTCATTTTTATATATATAGATGGAGGTATTAATACCTTCTTTGAATCTATCAACGGCTGCTATAAGATATTGTCGGATCCTACAACGAAGGATGTTCTAGGTTCCCAAACCTTTTTCACGTAATGATTTTGTTTATCTCTACTATCCCATTTACAAAGATAACACAGTTTTTGATGTGACAGCGATTTGGATTCAGCGACCTCAAAAATATATAGGAATAATAATTTGAATCGATTTGACTATTTTTCCAGGATTTGACCTTGAAATGACCTTGAACGTGACGTGATGGAGACAAACGGACACCGGATTCGGATTCAGCAACCTCAAGAACATAAAGATATACTGGTCTGGTTCCGGGAACAGGAGCTTTTTTTTTGTGTGCCTGTGATACTGCATCATATCATCGACAGAAAGCTAAAAAAACAACTGTGTGTGGTTACTCTACTGGCCAAGTGGTTCAAGCATTAGATATCGGTGACTTGAATGTCGCGTGTTCCCATTGTGGTGCTCTAACTTTCATCGGTGAGATGTCTCGGTCTAAACATAGCTGTTGTCATCAAGGTAAAATTAAACTCTTTCCACTTGAACCCTATTCACAATAATTTCAACAGTTATTATTCGGAACCGGTGTTATTAATCGTCATTTCCGTGAAAACATACGTGTATGTAACAATCTTTTTGCTTTTGCGTCTTTCAACGCCCAGAATATTGACCTGCGCGAATCTGGTCCTTATTGTATGCGGATCATTGGTGAGGCTAAGCTTAAAGTCAGTATATCTCTCATGCCGACCTTCGCAACTCCGCAATTCGGACAAATTTATACTTATATGACGACGGTGAAGCTTTGCTCACTCGAGCTGCTAACGTCAAGCGAACTGATGTGTTGGAAATATTACCACCCATTATGAATAAAAATCCATACGCAGAAAAATACCGCAATCTTTACGATATTCAACAAAACAACATCGATCAAGAATATCATCTGACATTCTACAATCGCCCTACCGACCATCCACGAGTTTACAATAAACCAACGTGTCATGAACTTGCTGCAATTAAATAAATAAAAGGTAAAAAAGTCTGCTTCCTTCGATTTTGAGATAAGCATTAATGATATAGTGCTGAGCTAAGCGTTGAGACCATAGCAACTGATTCATATCATTTGGTCGAATCGCAAGTTTTATATTAATTTTATATCTTCAAAGGATGGTGGTATAGAAAGAGCGGTCGATGTTAGAGTTTATTCCAAAGCTGCATACGATTCTAAATTTATGTCTTCCAATTCGCCGCACACCGATCCGCTATTGTTTCCATTGTTGTTTCCTACTGGTAAGGCTGGCTGGAACTATTGGCTTATTCACTCTGGCAACAATAACAAACGGATAACCCCATCTCAATACTACGGTTATCGACTTGCGATTCGACCAAATGATATGAATCAGTTGCTATGGTCTCAACGCTTAGCTCAGCACTATATCATTAATGCCTATCTCAAAATCGAAGGAAGCAGACTCTTTTACCTGCGCTCAAACCAGAATCAACTGCGTACGGATCACATGTAGGGTCTTATTGACCATATTGAAAACTGTGCTCTCAATTCTGCAGATAAAATTAAAGTCGGTAAAGCTGTTATTTTACCGTCTTCCTACCAAGGAAGTCCACGAGCCATGCAACAACTATATCATGATGCTATGGCTATTTCGCGAAACATCGGGGTCGTCCGGATTTATCTATTACTATGACCTGTAATCCAAAATGGCCAGAAATTACTCGATTCTTGAAAAACTTTCCACCTGGAACAACTGCAATGGACATTCCTACTTTTGTTTGTCGATTATTTTACCAAAAGTGTGTAGCACTTATTTCGGAATTAAACTCTGTTTTTGGTCCGGTCCGTGCATACGTCTATACGATTGAATTTCAAAAACGCGGTCTGCCACCAATGCATCTTTTGGTAACGCTTAACAAAAAACTTCTGACGGCCGACGACGTTGATCAATTTGTTCGAGCAGAAATACTAAGACGTGAAGACGATCCAGATTTATGGTTCAAAGTGATAAAACATATGTCTCATGGGCCACATATGAAAGATTCCATGTGTTGAAATGCTGAAACTATGATCTGCAGCAAGAAATTTCCAAAGCCGTTCACCGACTATACCGATATGACTAAACCTGGATTTCCGATCTATCGGCGAAAAGACAACAGAAGAGATTGTCATGTCTATCACGGTAAAAAAGTTAATCAATTAGTACCTATCGATAATTCCATGATTGTTCCGTATAATTCCTATTTATTACGTCGATTCAATTGTCATCTCAATGACGAGTATTGTGCTTCCATCTCTCTCTCTCTCTCTCTCTCATGAGCATAAAATATATTCACAAATACATTCATAAAGGGCAAGACAGAGCACGAATAAAACTATCAAAACATGAATTCAAGGATGAAATTCAGTCCTACTTGGATACTCGGTATGTTAGTGCCATGGAGAGTGCTTGGCACATAATGGAACTACCTATGCATGCTATTCATTTACCCGGCGAACATCAAGTTACGTTCCAGAAAGGCAAGGAACGTGAGCTATTTAGAAAATACCAACAACCAAACTTCTCGCTTTCTTTGAGCTCTATAAAACTGACGAGAATGCAAGACAATATACCTATCCAAATATTACGTTACATTACACATGGAGGAAACAAACGTCTAACTGGCTACCGAGAAAAAATAACTGCAAAATCGTGTCACGTTTAAACGTCGTTTCTCAGTGCGATATCGAAAGATTTCATTTGAAGCTTCTACTCCGCCAAAAAACAAATATTACTTGCTTCGACGGCTTGCTAACGATCGATGGTATTAAACATGTAACGTTCCAAGGAGCTGCTCGAGCCGCTGGATTAACGAAATCTGACAATTTCGTTAACGAAATTATGAGTGATGCTGCTAACATTATAATGCCATATAATCTTCGGCACTCTTTTGTTTATCTCTTGATTTGTGGCGATATCGATGGCGTGTTATTATGGGAAAATTTTAAAGGAAAGCTTGCAGAAGATAGTAATGAAACAATGGCTCTCTCTATTATGCACAATTTATTAGAAAAGGAGTGTATGACCCTGTCTCAATTCGGTCTTCCGAAATCTGTCGATGGTCAGGTGATTATTCAAGATATAGCTGCTGATGAAGATCTTTCATCGGAGAAACATAAAAGATTATTCGATTCTATGCTCACCCGGTTGAATGAAGACCAAGTGAATATTTTCAACCGAATCAAGAAGTCAATCTGTGATGAATCTTCTGAAACACAATTTTTCATCGATGGACCTGGAGGCACCGGTAAAACATTTTTCTATAAATGCTTCGTTCATTATTGTAGGTATATATATTTAAAGAAAAATATCGCTACAATTGCCTGGACAGGGATTGCTGCCATTCTTCTTCCATATGGCAGAACGGCACATAAGGTTCTTAATTTACCTTTGACTGTGTTAGACGTACTGCTACTTTAAATTGGTCTTTCAAACTAAAGAAACAACTCGCGTAAATCGATGTATTCATATGGGATGAAGCGTCTATGATTCCGCAGAGTATACTAACCATGATCGACTGGACGTTCAGAGATGTATATGCGTCCGACCTGCCATTTGCGGGGGAAAAAATGGTACTTGTTGGAGACTTTAGGCAAGTTCTACCAGTGGTCAAAACAGGCGGGCGAAAGCAAATTTATGAGGCATGCTTGAAAAACAGTCCCTTATGGCACCAATTTGTCAAGCTCAATTTGAAAAAAAACATGCGTGTCGAAAATGATTTTATTGCTTTCACTCAATGGCTTCTAGATATCGGAAACAACAAAATAAAACAATTAGAGATTTCGGATGAACTTCTTTGTGAAGATTTTATTAACGAACTTTATCCATATTATGATATCAATACCGAAGACATGAGTACCCGAGCTATTCTTGCTGCTCGGAATGATGAGGTAAAAAAATTAATCAGACCATTTTGAACAGACTACCGGGAGAGGTTGTTACCTGTATGTATCTCGATCAGGCCGAATCGCTTGATGGGGATGAAGCCGATCGAGAAAACGTCAGTTTGCAATACCCGCCAGAGTATTTAACGTTATTGACACCATCGGGGATGTCACCCGCTAAGTTAGATTTAAAGATAGGCTGTATCATAATGTTATTTCGAAATCTTTGTATTACTAATGGTTTATGTAACGGAACTCGGTTAGTGGTTCGGAAGATTACAAGGAATATTCTCATGTGTGAAATTCTGACAGGTGACAAAAACACAAAACGTGTAGCCGCCACACGCGGAAGAAGTGAAACTTCGATATCAGTTTCTCTGAATTTGATTCCGGTGGTATTAGTTTCAATTGGCTCTATACAAGTCTTTTACAATGCTTCTTCGTAGAGCCAATTGAAACTAATACCACCGGAATCAAATTCAGAGAAACTGATATCGAAGTTTCACTTCTTCCGCGTGTGGCGGCCACACGTTTTGTGTTTTTTTTTTTGTAATATCAATTTCTGGATCAACACTTTTCAATAATTCGTCGTATGTTTGATCAGCATTTTTCAAGTCGTCCTTAAACCATAAACGATCACATACAGAGCACACCGAGCCGAAAGGATTGTTCTTAAATTTTTTGTTGATTTCAATATGAATTTTTTTATGGACACAAAATGTAGGGTATAAGGAATATCATATTCACAGGATGTATTTTCACCGATATTGGATCCTCCAGGAACTTGAAAATCTGTTACATTCTCCAGGGTTTGGGACTGGTGTTGATCTGCATTAGCAGATATAGCAATATTTGATTGTGTTAATTTAATTCTCTCTCTCCATTTTCGACTTCGTTCTGCATCAGTTTTAGGTAGTGTCTTCGTCATTATTTTCTTTACACGGTGCCTGTCACGAAACTCTTTCGCCCGTTGTTTTCCTGTTTTTGCCATAATAATTTTAATATAACACACACGCGAAAAAGAATGTTCAGTGTTCATTGACGTTAACGAAATTGAAAGTTTATTTTACACGTTGCCTGTCACTGTACTCTTTTTACCGTTCTGCTGTTTTTTTGCAACAATAATTATAAATTAATACACACACACATACACACACGCGCGCGCGAAAGAATGTACAGTAATGCATGGTGGTTACTCGAGAAAGGTCACGACTCCGATCGGAGACTACACGAGCTCCGTATAGCCGGCCAGTCGAAGCGGTAAAATCCGGACAACTGAAAATGTACAAACGAAATGGATAACGTTTATTGATAGGGAACCCAGCGCCAATTACGCATTTGGCGCTTGGTTACCTTTGAATTAGCATCCTCCAGTCTTTATCTACCTAGAAACTACGCATAATCTTATTTTATAAAAACGAAAACTGGACGATGCTAATTAAAAGGTAACCAAGCACCAAATGCGCAATTGGCGCTTGGTTCCCTATCAATAAACGTTATCAAAATACAAACAACTTACAAGTAACTCTGCGCCCTCTAGTCTGGCTTCTCATATCAGCTGACAGCCCGTTCACACGATACGGTTTTTTCGTTCACACGATGCGGTTTTTCACCGTTTCGGTAATTTTACCGAACAGCCCGTTCACATGATACGGTTTTTCACCGTTTCGGTAAAATTCTACCGAATCGGTCAGCCCCCTGACACTATACTCGAAGCAAAGCTGGCATTAAGATCGAATGTAAGTTACAGGAGAAAATCATTAACAACATAGTATTTGAAGAAGCGTTGCATTAAATCTCAATATATCTCAAATCTCAAATATATATATATTTTTCTTACAAAATTCATACTTCTTTTGAAGTGAAACTTTTATGCTGAGGGTACTAAAATCGCGCGCCCGACACGACGCGTCCGTAACGAAACCCACACACTCCAGCGCTTCCGACCGTGACTCACTCATACAGCGCTCTCGACCCTGCTCCAATACACCGCTCTCAACTCTGCCCCATTCCACCGCTCTCTACCGTACGTAGACGCCCTACCGTCTATCGCCTTTGCCAGGCAAAGCCATGTGTCGATTTTGCGAGGCTGGAGCGCCAGGCCGCCGTACGACTATCACTCACGCGGCGAGGCTCACTATTATCGCAACCTCAGTAAAAAACGCACTAATCTAGATATCATCTGTACATCGGTCGCAACAGCGAGGCAGGCGGTATGTTTTGGTGAATGGGGGTTACGAATGCGTTCGCAGTCCCACACATTTCCCTCAAAATCTCGCCGTGTATCTAATTGTAAACCACGGCTACATCACGGAATTACTATATCTCTTTGAATCCAATATAATCACCAGTAATATTGTGAGTGCAGTGTTACATCATTTCAACTAACCGATACGGTTTAAATCCACCACTCTACGTTTTCGGTCACTATTCGTGTCACGCAGTAGTGCCTTCGGGATTTACGACCTCGAGGGGATCTACTCTTGATCGCACATGTTATAGTTATTAACTTGAAACTGAAGAAAAATAAGGCAAAAATCAATCGCTGTGTAGACTGTGCAGAGGGGGTCGGGTTTGTGTTGCTCGAGAGGGTTTCTTCGGACGATGAAAGCTATTGTTCATATTATGAGGCGAGGCAGTGTCGCACCTCCACTGTGGAGGACTGTTTAGTCTCACCATAAATCCAGCGTTTAGGACCCTTTTTTGGGTGTATCCGTAAGATATATGAGAAGCCAGACTAGAGGGCGCAGAGTTACTTGTGTGAGTTGTTTGTATTTCGTTTGCACATTTTCAGTTTTCCGGATTTTACCGCGTCGAGTGGCCGGCTATACGGAGCTCGTGTAGTCTGCGATCGGAGTCGTGATCTTTCTCGAGTAACCACCGTGCATTACTGTACATTATTGTGTGTGTGTGTGTGTGTGTGTGTATGCGTGGGTGTATTAATTTATAACAAAATACCTAAAAGTGATGCAGAACGAAGTCAAAAATGGAGAGAGAATTAAATTAACACAATCAAATATTGCTATATCTGCTAATGCAGATCAACACCAGTCCCAAACCCTGGAGAATGTAACAGATTTTCAAGTCCCTGGAGGATCCAATATCGGTGAAAATATATCCAGTGAATATGATATTCCGTACACTACATTTTGTGCCCATACAAAAACACAAAACGTGTGGCCGCCACACGCGGAAGAAGTGAAACTTCGATATCAGTTTCTCTGAATTTGATTCCGGTGGTATTAGTTTCAATTGGCTCTACGAAGAAGCATTGTAAAAGACTTGTATAGAGCCAATTGAAACTAATACCTCCGGAATCAAATTCAGAGAAACTGATATCGAAGTTTCACGTCTTCCGCGTGTGGCGGCCACACGATTTGTGTTTAATATTATCCTGTATCCTAAATCTTATCCTGCATCCTATTACCCTAGGACCGTCTACCCGTTTGGCCGGCGTTTTGTCGAATTCGAGCGACGCGAAACGTCGCGAGATAAGTCCGTTGACCGACCGCCGTCCCCTACAAATAGACTAAGAGCTAGTGACATTTTTCAGTGATTATTTAGTTAAGGCCTATTTTTTGAGAGAATGTTGTGGGGGGCATGTCTAAGTGCCATCCGTGAGGATTAACCTTGATAGCGGTATGGGAGGCTGGCGGAACGCCCCCAACTTGTAAAAAATAGTGCACAAAATTATTATTTATAGTTAAGGCTGAAATTTTGTTTACTATTCATCTGGTAGTCCACAATTATGGATATAAATTGGCGGATCGATTGGCCGGCATTAAAAAGGTGGCGGATCATCCTAAATACGTCGTGTGAACAATAAAATTTTTATTATTTAGTTAAGGCTCAATTTTTAATATGTTATTGAGGCAACTGTTTCAAGTGGAAATTTAAATTGGCGGAACAAAATATTGGCATTAACTACCTGGCGGAACGGTTTAAACATCCATTGTGCGCGCCTCGATTTCGTGTTGTTTGCCGCAGAATTTTTTATATTAGGAATGCTTCTAATATAGATAATGATTTTGTTTATTTTCTGGAATCTTTTTAGTAATAATAGTAATTTAGTTTCCCTGGAGTTAAAATTTTAGCGCTCATTCAATATTGATGAGCTTCAATATATCAATCAAACATCAGTCTTATGTTAGGACACTCAACATTTTATTTGTGATGTCAGATGTTTGAACAATTTTTAAAACGGATGAATGATATAATTTTTTTTAAAATACCCTTTTGGCATTTGACCGACAATATAGTGCTTTATACAAATATAACGAGGTGCGTGAAGTGAAAGAATATTTTTAACAGAAATTTTTTTAAAGCGAACTAATTTCTTAGAGTATTTATCGACTTACAAATATATGGTAGGTACTTCATATAAAGACAATTTTAATACCGTCAGTTGTTCGATCATCTAATCATCTTCTGTGTCCGGCCAGTCAGAATCGTCACCTTCGTCAACTGAATTCAGATCACTAGATGCTCGGAAGCCTACGTCTATAAATTTAAACAAATTGATTAGAAAAATGTAATATTTTTTGTTTATATTTACTGTTAAATCTGCATACCTGATTCAATGTCACTGTTGCAATCATTGTCGCTTTTATTGGAATCTTCAACTAGTACATCTCCAAGAAATTCAGGCAATTGATCTCCTTGAAACCAGACAAATTCATACTTGCCGTCGTTGATGCACCAGCCATGGTTTTCTGGAGATTTGTCCGTTGATTGTTGCAAATTTGCATTTAGCCAGATACTGGCAATGTACGAGCTCCGCAGTAGTTGCTGTTGCACTTCAGTTGAGCATGGTGGCAAGTTTGATGCGTCGCAATTGCGGATGTTTTTTGCAAATGAGTACGTAGTGTCTGCAACTTTATAAGCTTCGTTAGAGAGTACCAAACGAGCTTCATTAACGGTGTCTGCGTTTTTGACACCATACATCCGGCAGATAAATTCTTGCAAAACAGGAAACACTGCTGAAGTGTCAACATCATCTTTGCCTAGGTCTTCAAATGCCTTTTGATAATTATAGAACGCCTTCAATAACTGATATGATTTATTTTTTCCTTTACGGGAAGAGATGTAATCACACCCTGTAAGGGCGTGGAAGTCAGGCAGAGTTCTTGAGAATGTTGAGAAGGTTGAGCTCTTGAGAATGTGAACAGTGACATTGAATCAGGTATGCAGATTTAACAGTAAATATAAACAAAAAATATTACATTTTTCTAATCAATTTGTTTAAATTTATAGACGTAGGCTCCCGAGCATCTAGTGATCTGGATTCTGTTGACGAAGGTGACGATTCTGACTGGCCGGACACAGAAGATGATTAGATGATCGAACAACTGACGGTATTAAAATTATCTTTATACGAAGTACCTACCATATATTTGTAAGTCGATAACTACTCTAAGAAATTAGTTCGCTTTAAAAAAATTTCTGTTAAAAATATTCTTCCACTTCACGCACCTCGTTATATTTGTATAAAGCACTATATCGTCGGTCAAATGCCAAAAGGGTATTCTAAAAAAAAATTATATCATTCATCCGTTTTAAAAATTGTTAAAACTTCCGACATCACAAATAAAATGTTGAGTGTCCTAACATAAGACTGATGTTTGATTGATATATTGAAGCTCATCAATATTGAATGACCGCTAAAATATTAACTCCAGGGAAAAACTAAATTACTATTATTACTAAAAAGATTCCAGAAAATAAACAAAATCATTATCTATATTAGAAGCATTCCTAATACAAAAAATTCTGCGGCAAACAACACGAAATCGAGGCGCGCACAATGGATGTTTAAACCGTTCCGCCAGGTAGTTAATGCCAATATTTTGTTCCGCCAATTTAAATTTCCACTTGAAACAGTTGCCTCAATAACATATTAAAAATTGAGCCTTAACTAAATAATAAAAATTTTATTGTTCACACGACGTATTTAGGATGATCCGCCACCTTTTTAATGCCGGCCAATCGATCCGCCAATTTATATTCATAATTGTGGACTACCAGATGAATAGTAAACAAAATTTCAGCCTTAACTAAATAATAATTTTGTGCACTATTTTTTACAAGTTGGGGGCGTTCCGCCAGCCTCCCATACCGCTATCAAGGTTAATCCTCACGGATGGCACTTAGACATGCCCCCCACAACATTCTCTCAAAAAATAGGCCTTAACTAAATAATCACTGAAAAATGTCACTAGCTCTTAGTCTAAAACTTGGGGGAGCGCCGCGATAGCGGCGCGGGGGCGATAGCCCCCCGGGGGTTGGCGAGCAAAGCGAGCAGGGGGCGGATGCCCACTAGTTTTATAAAATTTAATAAGAAGAACGTTCTAGAGCAGTCACTGTCATGTTCGGTTTCTATATATGACTAGAGTTGACCGACACCGATATTGAAGAGTCAGTGGCTCATATAGAGTGCGAAAGCATTCCCAGTTTCGAAGCAGCTCGTCCTAAAGATCGCAGGTTCTAGTCCCGGTAGGGTATGAAAAAAAACCGACACCATTAGGCGGGTCGGCAGGTGGCAGTGTAAAGTCACTGCGTGCGTTCCCTTTTTAGACTCGGGAAGTGTCTTATTGGAAGACAATTACAGTGTCTAACGTATTAAGACGATATTAAACGTCTTAAAAGTGACCTCAAGTTTTAAAACATGTAGGTGTCGTAAAATAAGACGGCTGAGTTAGTAGTGTACATATTGTCAATTAAGGAGAGCCATGCTTTATTTAATATTAGAGAATATAGTTTTGAAGTGATGCACGTGTTTTTAAGTGAAAAATGACATTAAATTTCAAATCACTTATTGAGGTAATAAATAGTTTTTTAATAAACTAGTGGGCATTCGCCCCCTGCTCGCTTCGCTCGCCAACCCCCGGGGGGCTACCGCCCCCGCGCCGCTATCGCGGCGCTCCCCCAAGTTCGTAGGGGACGGCGGTCGGTCAACGGACTTATCTCGCGACGTTTCGCGTTGCTCGAATTCGACAAAACGCCGGCCAAACGGATAGACGGTTCTAGGGTAATAGGATGCAGGTTAAGATTTAGGATACAGGATAATATTTTTAAAAAGCCCGGCCGATGGTAAATTTCAAGGTCCCTGCAACTGTGCGGTTCTGCGCGGGACATACGGTAGAGTAAGGAGGAGCACACGTTGACGGAATCGGCGTGCGTCGGGTATTCGGTCGATGGCCCGGAGTAGAAGTAAGCGCAAAACAAAAATCAATTGTATAGGTGTTCAATGAAAACTTTATTGCAACGCCTCGAGAAATACAATATTTTTTTTATAACACGTGCATCGAAAGTGGTGCTTTTCATGCTAGTTTTACGGGACGAAAATAGCAAATTGCACGCTAGGATAGAAAAGTTGAGTTCGCGCATGCGCAATTTATACTTGCTTCACTTTCGTCCCTTGGGTAAATTTTCGTTCACTTTCGTCCCTGAAAACTAGCATGAACAGCACCACTTGCATTCACTTGTTATAAAAAATATCGTGTGCAACGCGGACCAAAGTTGGCGCCGACGAGTGTGATAGCAGCCCTCGCTTCGCTCGGGCAGCAAACTTCACACTCGTCGGCAATCGCCAATTTTCAGCCCTTGTTTCACAATATACTATTATTTCCTTTGTTTTGAGACCGCACTGAATTATGATACTGACCCGCGAACGACACCGAGATAGAGCGACATAGAGTTGACTGTGCATGAATATAGTTTTCCGCGTGATAACAATCAAACCTACACGGTCGAAGCATTGGTCCTGTGCTTTATTAATAGTTATCGCGAACGCCAACCGCACGGGGAATTGGTGTCGCTTCAACACAAACGGCATGTCGGTATCACCGCGCGTATCTAAAGTAATACGGGGTATAGGAACAATTTCTCCCTTCTTGTCGCCCGTAAGAACTTCACATAGTAAAATATTCCGTGCGATTTTTCGTACGACTAATCGGGTCTCATTGCAGAGTCCGTCGGTGATGCATATATTTCGTATGAATAGTACCCCCCACAAAAACAGATTCTCTGTAAAAAAAGGCGGCATGTTCATTCAGTGCCAACAAAAATTGATACGTAAAATACTCTCCAAAAAAGATTTGAAATCAATTAAGATCGCCATGTTCAAGATTTATGTATTAAAAGTAAAAGGCATCATTTGAAAGGAAAATTATTGTAAATCAAGTTACTAAAAAATTCGACTAAAAAAATTTATAAAAAAATTTTAATAAAAAAGAACTTGCCGCGTTTAAGTTTTCATATTTTGTCCACTATGCCGAATAATTGGCAGTGCTTGGACGGTGCTAGAGTGATTCATAAATTACACTGTTGAAGTCAAATTCAGAGAATTTCAGAAGGCCCCCGCCTAATCGGTTTCCCGTGCGACATTCGGTATACTGGTGGTATCATATTATAAGTGTATGAATTTATTTAAAATCATAAGTGCATAAACATCGAGTATAATTCTGTCTGAATTTTTTATTTTGAAGAAAAAAACGCGGCAAGTTCTTTTTTATTAAAATTTTTTTATAAATTTTTTTAGTCGAATTTTTTAGTAACTTGATTTACAATAATTTTCCTTTCAAATGATGCCTTTTACTTTTAATACATAAATCTTGAACATGGCGATCTTAATTGATTTCAAATCTTTTTTGGAGAGTATTTTACGTATCAATTTTTGTTGGCACTGAATGAACATGCCGCCTTTTTTTACAGAGAATCTGTTTTTGTGGGGGGATTTCACTACTTTTTGGAATTTATTCATCGGGAGAATATGTACACCCGGGGATACGGTATCTGTCGCTGGTGACTTTTTTTAAACGTTATTTTTAAACGTACTAACCAATGAATAATTAATTCTCATGCGCTCATTAGCTACGGTGACATCTACTCTCGTGAATGAAAGTATGAGGATTATTAATTATTGGTTAGTACGTTTAAAAATAACGTTTAAAAACAGTCACCAGCGACAGATGCCGTGTCCCCGGGTGTACATGTAGGAGAATAGTTTTTTATTATTAAGTATTACTGCAGAACGAGTAGGTTAGAAGATTTTCATAAAGACTCACGATTTTCTGACATATCATCTCGTACAGGTGCAACCGAAGAGGATCTAACTCGTGTCCTGTCCGTAAAAAGATGACTCGATGGACATCGGAGAATGTCAGTCTTGTCAGCGAGCGCCTTCATCCATAGTACCCATAGTACTTTCATTGCAATATGGGCTTTTCGTTCCAACTATTCCTGCTTTAAGGAGGTTCGACTATCAGACGAAAACCAACTTACAGCCCTAATTTTTTTATATGATATACACGAATACTTTACACAACTAATACGAAAATTTGAGCAATATAGACCGTCTATAGTTTCTTCGTTATTTTATTCTAAAGTTGACCACTTTTAACATATCGCCTTATGGCAGACGATTGTACTAAGGTAGATTATCACTGACTTTAACACACATTCCGCCAACTTTAGACTTTGAAAGACTAGTAATTTGACAGATGAAATATTAAGGATTATGTAAAAAATAAGTAAATTGGGTTTTACCGTATAGTTGCAACGTAATATTGTCATGAAATTCGTTTTGACTTCGCAAACCATTAGCATGCCATATTAACGATGAGAGACTTGGCAACACGGCAGCGAAACAGCTGTAAAGCTCGTCCACTTGCCGTTCCAAAAACCAGTCAGAATAGTTCATTCGTCGAGCTGGATCTAGCTAATTGTACGCTGAAACATGCCCAAGTCGTATTCAGCCTTGAGAAGATTTATTTTCAATATTGGTGGGTAATAAGTTAGTTCGAATAGGTGCACCTGAGAAAATATTGAATTGAGTTGCTATTGGGACGTAACAACGGCAATCCAGCAGTCTCATAACCGACAGAAATTACGAAAGTGATATTTATGTTAAATTATCTTAACAAATATTTAATTAAGAAATTACATCCCATAAAACACGTCTTTACAAGTAATTTTTGTGATATTCTTGGGATATTTTGCAATATTTTTGAACACTACCCTATGTTAGAAATATATCTTTCTCGATAAATTCACAAAGTTGCAAAACGTTATAGAAACATTTTGGAATCATTACATTGAAAGAAACAGCTCAATAAGACAGCTCGATAAGATTGTACTTGTCAGAGCTGAATTATATATGTGATTTCTATAATTATTTTAGAAAGACCTGAAAGAATACGAGAGCAGTGGAACACCGATGCTCTCCTAGAGAGAATAAGACTATAAGAAATAGAAAAGAATGTTCATCCTTTTAAAATGAAGTACATACATGCACCGGAGAAAGCAAATCCAACTCGACGAATGAACTATTCCGACTGGTTTTTGGAACGGCAAGTGGACGATCCCTCGTTCGTCAGAAGATTTTGTTCACAGATGAATCGAAATTCTACCGTGAGAAATCCTCACTGGGTAGAAGAAGTCGAAGGCGATGGAGTGGAGGCGATGAACTAAAAATAAAATAAAATTTAGTATATAAATCGAAACTTGTAGTAGGAAGGCAGAGGGCAAGCACCGATGAGAAAAAAAATAGAAATAAAGTATTATAGTTACCCCGATATTGTAGTTACTCCGATGATTTGTTCTTCTCCCACGACTTAGATTCTCCAATATGTAGAAATATACCGTCTTCCCATACTGACAGTATACATTCATTTTACATCTAATATGCCGGAATTAAAAATCTCTAGAACTCTGCGGTACAATGCCACGGTAGGAATATCAAATTCTACCGACATGACATGCTTCGACAAGGTCTGTATCAACTTTAGCATTATATTGGGGGCACTGCACTAATCCTGTGGCACATTTTTCTATCTGAGAATCGTTCTGAAAAAAATAGAAATAAAGTATTATAGTTACCCCGATATTGTAGTTACTCCGATGATTTGTTCTTCTCCCACGACTTAGATTCTCCAATATGTAGAAATATACCGTCTTCCCATACTGACAGTATACATGCATTTTACCTTTAATATGCCGGAATTAAAAATCTCTAGAACTCTGCGGTACAATGCCACGGTAGGAATATCAAATTCTACCGACATGACATGCTTCGACAAGGTCTGTATCAACTTTAGCATTATATTGGGGGCACTGCACTAATCCTGTGGCACATTTTTCTATCTGGGAAAGCCGTGGTAGAAAAGTAGGAGATACGATAGAATTGGATTACAATAATGAAGTAATTATTTTATTATCTTTTCTTTATCGATATATTTTCCCTTTCGTATTATTAAAAGTTCCAATTATATATTATCGGAACGCTGTACAGCTGTACTACCATAATAATATGCTTTCCCAGATAGAAAAATGTGCCACAGGATTAGTGCAGTGCCCTTAATATACCGCTAAAGTTGATAGAGACCTTGTCGAAGCATGTCATGTCGGTAGAACCTGATATTCATACCGTGGCATTGTACCGCAGAGTTCTAGAGATTTTTAATTCCGGCATATTGGAGGTAAAATGCATGTATACTGTCAGTACGGGAAGACGGTATATTATCGGAACGTGTAATAGTACGAAAGAGGAAATATATCGATAGAGAAAAATAGTGATAAAGTAATTACCTGATTATTGTGATCCAGTTCCATTTCATCTCCTATTCTGCCACGGCTTGTGTTGGTGATTGATTTTCTTCGATTTTTCCCGTGCTCACATGACCCTGAAAACAAAAAATCGAACAAACACAAAGATATTGTCCTTCCATGGAAAGTGAGGTTAAAGCTGTCAAATGGCAATTAAACTTATCTGATTTCAATTCTTCTGAGACCGTCTCCTTTCCTGCTCCTTTCTTGATGCACAGGCATTGGAGAGAAGAATACCACTGCACCCGTTCACTATCTCGATATTCGAAAAAAATACAAACGATTATTAAACTATACGGAGCGTCTGTCACATTCACCACTATTGACATTCACTACTCCGATTACACTGAATTAACAAGCGCGTCCGAGGATCGAAAAAATGCGAGGGAAATCGTTTCGCGAATGGAATATTATTTTATTAATTTTAAAAAACAACTAAACATTCAAGAAACATATTCTCTCACACACTCTCACATACATTTGATGGCGTATGCGTGTGGCCGCATCTGTGTACACATTTCCGACCATGGCCGAATATCGCCGAAGACAGGCGGAATTTTTGTGAGATTTTGACATATATATATCGCCCGAGAAATCGGATTCTCGACTTTCGAGGCGCGAGGGGCGTGGCTTCGCGTTGCTAAGGAAAAATATCTGTTAATATGTAACTTACAACATTTACTCTGGTCTCTATCGATAGAGAATAGTCGATTTATATGGCGTAACTAAGCATAGTTTTGGTTATAACCGTATATTTATTGAGAAAATTCGATGTTAAAATTGAGGGGTGAAGGGGGCAGACATTTTTCCTGTAAAGATACACGGGTGCTCGCGGCGACAGCGCTGGCGGCGTCGTTCTGACGACTTGAATGAACATGCCGCGAGACACTACCGTGTCTCTTGATAGGGGAACCTGTTGTACCTCGGACCTATTTTCACTATTTATTTTTTTTGCACTACATGTTATAGATAGCTTTATCAATTGCATCTTAGTCGTTTGTAGTATCTCTAAGACACATTATAGATTTTTTGCGAAAAATAAATGCCATTATTTCTACATTTTCTAGGCATTTTAGAAAAACTTAGATTTATGTCCGAGGTACAACAGGGAGTATGTACCTCGGAACTATAGCGGTTGTACCTTGGACCCAAATGTTAATCATAGTAATAACGGGTGTATCTGAATGTTTGACTTGCAAAGCAATTGTAATTGTTTATTTGTTTCGTTCATTGCAATATTTAGTGTCGAAGGAATCAGTTCTTTATTAAATTATGTAATGATAAATGATTAATTAAGGTTAATTTAATATGTAACCTTTGGTAAATATTCAAAGAGATAAACGAGTATTTAAAAATACATATAGCTAATAAGTCTTACGAATTATAAGTACAGCAGGTTAGCGTAATTTAATAGACTTTCGAAAATTAACTAAAATTGCACGACTTTTTTGCATTAATCATCAGAATCACAACTAAAAAAATAATTAATTAGTCTTCCCATAGAAAACTACAAATACGTCGTTTCCCTAGTTGTTCCAGAACTTGCCCATTTCCTTAACCTGGTAGATATTGCTCTTAGGGCCAGTTTTACCAAAGCCAAGTTATACCTAGAATAAGTATACCGAGGATAAATTTATACTCTCTCTCTCTCTCTCTCTCTCTCTCTCTCTCTCTCTCTCTCTCT
>OY783193.1:28488609-28544480 GCA_963678675.1 Xiphydria camelus
TCTCTCCCCCTCCCTCCCTCCCTCCCTCCCTCCCTCCCTCTCTCTCCCTCTCTCTCCCTCCCTCCTCCCTCCCCCTCTCTCCCTCTCTCTCCCTCCCTCTCTCTCCCTCTCTCTCTCTCCCTCCCTCCCTCTCTCTCCCCCCCTCTCTCTCTCCCTCTCTCTCTCTCCCCCCCTCTCTCTCTCTCTCTCCCTCCCTCTCTCTCTCTCCCTCCCTCTCTCTCTCTCTCTCCCTCCCTCTCTCTCTCTCCCTCCCTCTCCCTCCCTCTCTCCCTCCCTCTCTCTCCCTCCCTCTCCCTCCCTCTCTCCCTCCCTCTCTCTCCCTCTCTCTCTCTCTCTCTCTCTCTCCCTCTCCCTCTCTCTCCCCCCCTCTCTCTCTCTCTCTCTCTCTCTTCTTTATACCTGGTATAAAGCGCAGGCGTTTTACCAGCTCCAAGTTCGCCTGGGATAACTATTCCATGTATAAGCGTTGGCCATCCAAAATTATTTTTAGGTTGGTAGTAAGAAATACGTACTGCGCATGACATTTGGTCGTTTTGACAGCTGTTCCGGCGCGATAAACGAAATTCGTATAACCTATAAAAGTATAACCTATTTGTTTGACGTCTTTATTCTTTCATGACATAATCATAACCTGATCGTTGTGGTAAATTGTTATTAATTTTGAAATAGAGTTGATTGATGTACCAGTTTTTTAATCATCAACTGATGATGACATTGACGTATTACCAAGAATCAGAAATCCGAAGAAAATACGTGCCCGGTAAATAAAAGATATCTATAACAATATATTTATATTTTCGTAACAATAACTTTTATTTTCGAGTCGTCGATAAAAGCATCCGGTACAAAACACGTCCAAACATTCGATATCTCACCAACATGAATGTGTTCAGTTTCAAAAAACTATGAGCGTCGTCAATAATAGTAATTACAACGTAAAATTGCACCATTTGATCCAAATCTCGTATAGGACAAAATATATTCTAAAATCTATAAACTTTTAAATCGCTACAACTTAAGATTTATCACGCGGTGACATTACTCGGAGATTACATAGAGCGGTACAATGTCATCGTTTTTTTTAAGTATACGCGACCCTATCTAAAAAGTATACAAAGAGCGTTGTACGACTTGATGTCTAATGCCGAGGTATCTTACAAAAGTGTATCAATGCAAATCTAAAATTTTTTCATATTCTACATCGTACGACGGATGTATCACTTCTGCTCCTGAAAACTCTGCAATCACGCGAATTGAAGAAAGGTATAATGTCTACCTAGATAAATTTAAATGTTACTTATAGAAGACAATGCAATGGTAGATGACTTCTTTGGTTGATATTATTGGATACCGTTGAGATTCTCGCGATTAGAGACCCGCGTGCGTCAATTTTAAATTTAAACTTGCATTTTCTGAGTAAAAGAGCGAAGAGAGAAAACAAAATTTTCCCGACGTTTCTATGAGCTTCTATCCTCCTATTAAAAAGGAACTGTAATCTAAAATGTGTCGTGCGAAATTACCTCGCAGAGAAAGACTCATTTATAAAAAAAGAAGAGAGATCTATTAATTTTGATTCTCCAAAGCTCTGACTCAGATAAAATTATAATCATGATTCAATCTCACGCGTGGAAAGGAAGGCTACAATAGCCGTTCCTCGGAGCACCGTCCGACGCGATTGCTGCGATCCAGAGAACTTGAGTATCATCGAGTTCTTAATCTAGAACGAATTATCGAACGTCAACGTCGCGGTGGAATTTCTACTGTCCGGCGATTGCATTGTGATATATCGTTTCCGTAAGATCTCTTGAAGGTCGTTGCAAGAGCTATTTTCTCGTTTGGCTCGCAAAGGTCTCCCACCCGGCGATCTGAAAAACACGTTTAAAAGCCCACTATGAACAAAATCAATCTTTCGCAGTCACGACATTCTGACAATGCGAAACTCCTCTTTGTTCCTGGCGAATAAAAAGTTTACCGCGATAAAATTATTTAATCGTACCTTGTGACGAGTTTCATTTTGACTTTGTTGATGTTTTTCAGTATGTCGCCCATTGATTTCTGGGAGATCAGTGGCGGTTTATGCCGATCGATGAACTTGTAGCCCTGTAAACTAGCCCTCCTCGCGATGTTAGGAGTCGTTGGAGGTTGCAGAGGTGGCGGCATATAATAATGACTAATTAAAAGTTTTAACATTATGATAAAAACGATTACCTACAGTAATTAGCATTGATCCCGAAGCAAGAAATCTTAAAGTCGGCAATAATTTTGTTGCTGGCTGAATTGCTGCATTTCTTGGCGACCTCGAAGCAATGCGATGTCGTATTTGTCCCAATAATCTCTGACAGGTTTGTTTTTCCAAACGAAATCAAGTGAAGAATTCTACAACCATTGTATTCTTCGAAATAGTCAACTCTGGAATAGTTTTGCATTAGATATTGGTTATAAATTAGTAGGTATAGGTATCCCTTATTTACTTACCGGGCACGTATTTTCCTAGGATTTCTCATTCTTTGTAAGACGTCAATTTCATCATAAGATGATGATTTGACAACTGGCATATCAATCAACTCTATTTCACAACTAATAACAATTATTATGATTCTGTCACGGTTGTGATTCTGTCACGGAATAATAAAGACGCAAACAAAAAGTTAGGTTATTCCGAGGATAGCTAGCTTATCCAGCGCTGAAACTGCCGGATAAGCTATCCCTGCATTTATTCCAAAGTTTATCCTATTCCAGACTTATACCATCGTGGTAAAACGCTTGCGTACAGGTTATTCTCAGTATAGCGCTATACGGCGTTTATACCGTGTTGGTAAAACCGGCCCTTAGAATAATACTTCTTAGGGGCGCGGATTTTCTGTACGATGTCATCCCAAGAATAAAAGATTGAGTCAGTTCTCTCAGGCCATTTCCACATCTTCAATGATTTCTGCATGGAACTTATTTGTGTGCCCCTTCTTTACTTACTTCTAAGATTTTTCCATGGAAATATTCCCCTTCATAAAGGAAGATAACGAAATTCCCTACTTAATAGTGCGTATCACCACCCAATGCTCGAGCTGTACCTGATATAGATGTATTATTGCTTGTGTCTTCATATTTATTGACCCCTTTCTTTGATAGTTCGAAAGGACTGTTAGAATCATCAGATTCTTGTAACGGAAAATAATCAGATGAATTTGCCGATGAAGATTCGGAACTTATCAATACTTTTGATGTGTAAACATCTATGCTATGGCTCTATGGTGGGACCTTCCTGGGAAATCGAGCGTCAGACGTAAGCCGTGTACATGTGACTGCGTCAGTGTGTGTGTGGCGCTACTGCGCATACTATTCGCGCAAGCTGGATTATCTCAACGGGAAAACATTTTAGAGAAAAATGTTTAATACAAAACTTTAAGGATTTTCCCGTGGCTACCCAGTGGTCGTATTGGATTTGACCTTGACCGTGACCTTTAAGGTAATATCAAATGCTTTCCTAAACCGTTCATCCGATTGCGATGAAACTGGGGAATGGTTGGACGCATGCCCGCGAAGGTTTCTGAGTTAGTAAATCTTATACAGGGTGTTCAAAAAGTACCGGTACGGATGATTATTATGCCTTCCTAAACCGTTCATCCGATTGCGACGAAAATTTGGGGAACAGTTGGACGCATATCCGCGAAGGTTTGAGTTAGTAAATCTTATACAGGGTGTTCAAAAAGTACCGGTACGGATGATTATTATGCCTTCCTAAACCGTTCATCAGATTGCGATGAAACTTTGGGAAATGGTTGGACGCATGCCCGCGAAGGTTTCTGAGTTAGTAAAGCTTATAAAAGGTGTTCAAAAAGTACCGGTACTGATGATTATTATGCCTTCCTGAACCGTTCATCCGATTGCGATGAAAAGTTGGGAAATGGTTGGACGCATGCCCGCGAAGGTTTCTGAGTTAGTAAATCTTATACAGGGTGTTCAAGAAGTACCGGTACGGATGATTATTATGCCTTCCTAAACCGTTCATCCGATTGCGATGAAAATTTGGGGAACAGTTGGACGCATATCTGGGAAGGTTTCTGAGTTAGTAAATCTTATACAGGGTGTTCAAAAAGTCGAACTATACTTGACCTAAATTTGACCTCCGCTGACAATAAAGGTAACATGAAAAAAATGGTCAAGGACACATTTGAACGTGAAAAAAAATT
Organism: Xiphydria camelus; assembly: GCA_963678675.1. Taxonomy (NCBI): domain Eukaryota; kingdom Metazoa; phylum Arthropoda; class Insecta; order Hymenoptera; family Xiphydriidae; genus Xiphydria; species Xiphydria camelus. The sequence goes on from OY783193.1 coordinate 28,492,797, forward strand.
AATTTGACCTTGATATAACCTTGAAGGTCATGGTCAAGGTCAAATCCAATATGACCATTGCGTAGCCGGGAAAAATACTAAAAGTTTTGTATTAAAAATGTATTTAAACAATGATGGACGGACAAAATCAATCCACAATCTACCCGTGCGAAGCCGGGACGGGCTGCTAGTAAGTTATAAATCTAATATAATAATAATAAATATTTTATTATAGAAAAAATTTAACTTTTTTATGTCGAACTACGACGTCATATTCCCCAATTAAACTCGGACCGCAGATAATTGTAAGATGTTTACACATCCTCCGTGAGTACAACGGCACTCACACCTTTTTTTTTTTTAACTGCCGCAACTTTTCTACAGTCATATTTTGATTTCTTGGATGAAACCGCTTTTTTATTTTTCAGTAACTTGGCCTGTTTCATTTCCTCAATTTTTGTTTTCTCTGGGGTATTTGTCAATATACGAGATTTTGACCCTTTTCTCGTCCCTTACGAGTATTCTTTCTTGGAGCAGCTTTCGGGAGTGGTTTAATCATGGAAGGAGTAATAATGCTTGGAGTTGACGTTGGAAGCATTGGCTGGGGCTCGTTATCCGTAGCGCGTTGGGGAAAAGGGGGTGTTGAAGTCAACGAAACAAAATCAATGATTTGGGGATTACCTCGAGGAACAATGTCTTCAGTAGTTATAGTCGGACAAGGGCGATCTGTCACGTCAGATGGTAGGAATTCAAAATCCTCGAAAACATTTTCATTCAGAGGAACAAATCCGGTAACTTGAAACCCTCGAGTTATATTAGATGGTGTAAAAGCTAAAGGAAAAGCTTTGCCTACTAGCTGTGCGATGTCGTAGACAGTGGCTGGTTTCCCAATATTTCCAGGAGTCGTCATAAACTCGTTCATTGCAGTATTGTAGTAGGCTTTAAACGGACCAAATACGGTTCTATCCAATGGTTGCATCTTGTGACTTGTATGAGGATGGAAAGTTACCAAAATCACTCCATTATCCTTTGCTAATTGGATCACAGGTATGAAAATGTAGCTTTCGTGATTGTCCATCAGTAAAATGCAAGGTAAATCTTTCGATGGCTTGACATATTGGAGAAAATGCTTAAAAAATGTTGTAAATAATGTTTCATTCGACCATCCAGATGGGTTTGCACCACCAATTGTTCCCGATGGAGCTCCAGTTATCAAAAAATCTTTGAAATTGACGCGTGGAAAAATAAGCATGGGTGGGATAAAACCACCTCCAGCGTTTATTGCAGCAATCATCGTAATATTCGTGCCCCTTTCGGCGCTTGTCATGGTTCCAACTTGCTTCGTGCCTTTTACAGCTATGATTTTTGGTGGAACATGGACCGTCGATAATCCGGTCTCGTCACAGTTCCATATGTTTACAGCTGGCAGGGAAGTACATTTAGACAAAGCTGCTTTGTAATTTTGAAATGTTAATCCAACATTAGTTTTATTAAATGCAGTTGATCGTGCTAAGTTTGTCGCTTCGGGTTTTCGAAGTGATATCTCATTTTTGAATTTGGCTCGAAAGAGACGTAACCAATATTCGCCAGCCGTTTGATTTTTTTCCCAGCTGGAAGGATATATTTTTATTATTTACCCCCCTTAGCAAATTTATATGCCAATTCACGCACATTTTTTAATGTGAGGCCATACTGCAGAAGCGCTGCCTTTTTTATGTACTCCAACAGCATATCTTCTTCTTCCCCATTGAAAACTTTCTTCACGGCATTATTTTTTTGTAGGGTACCATCTTCCTCACCAGTTTTTATAAAATATTCCAAATGTCTTTTAAGTGTGGTTTTAGATAATCCAGTATGTTTCACCGCACCATATAATGTTAATCTTTCTTCTGTTATTAATTTTATAGCACTTTTCAGTTTTTCTTTATTTGGGCGAATTCTCTTCATTCCTTTCTTACTGCGAGGCGTATTTTTTGGTAAATAGCAAATCGAAACAGCTTCCAAATGATAACTGGAACAACGTAGAATTATAAATTGCATAAATTCTACACGGAGAGGAATTACAAGCATTTACAGTTATTTAAACTACTTTCAAAGCTTGGTATTTTCCAAGAGCTCGGAGCTTGTATTTTCTCTTATATTTATGATGTACCTTGGACAGGTCCAAGGTACATCATGCCTACTGTGTCCGAGGCACAACAGCATGTCAAATTTGAAAGAATCAAAGATAGACAATTTTTGGTTAGGAATACAACGATTCTAATTACCACTTGCCATGGTTAAATAGGTAATAATTCAATTGGAAAACAAATTTTGTCTATTATAAACATAGTAAAGCAAATATTCACAAATAAAGCAGTGTGGAAAAACTTACTTTTGCAGGCGAAAAATTTCAAAGTCGCCTCTAATATTTATGTTTACTGTTTGAGGTTAGAAACTTACCTGAAGTAGGCTTCTACCGGCAGTTCTATAAACTACTACAGTCTCTTTACAAATATTAACCCGCGAAAGTACAAAATTAAGAATGTGTCCGAGGTACAACGATGTCCAAGGTACAACAGTTTCCCCTACTACAGCCGATTGGTGACCGACGCGCTGCAGGCGACGGGAAATGTTTTGAAGGAAAACTGTGTCTGTGTGTGTGTGTTTGAAGTGAAACTTCTTTGCTGAGGGTAGTGAAATCGCGCGACGTGTAAGGCCGGGTGTCCACGGATCGGGCCTACCACAATCGGGCCGATCGCTGGGCACTTGGGTATATATATAGATACCCCTACAAAAACAGATTCTCTGTAAAAAGGCGGCATGTTCATTCAGTGCCAACAAAAATTGATACGTAAAATATTCCCCAAAAAAGATTTGAAATCAATTAAGATCGCCATGTTCAAGATTTATATATAAAAAGTAAAAGGCATCATTTGAAAGGAAAATTATTGTAAATCAAGTTACTAAAAAATTCGACTAAAAAAATTTATAAAAAAATTTTAATAGAAAAGAACTCGCCGCGTTTAAGTTTTCATATTTTGCCCACTATACCGAATAATTGGTAGTGCTTGGACGGTTCTAGAATGATTCATAAATTGCACTGCCGAAGTCAAATTCAGAGAAATTCAGAAAGCCCCCTGAGGGATTCAGGTCGCCTGATCGGTTTTCCGCGCGACATTCGGTATACTGGTGGTATCATATAAGTGTATGAATTTATTTAAAATCATAAGTGCATAAATATCGAGTATAATTCTGTCTGAATTTTTTATTTTGATGGAAAAAACGCGGCAAGTTCTTTTGTATTAAAATCTGTTATAAGTTTTTTTAGTCGAATTTTTTAGTAACTTAATTTACAATAATTTTCCTTTCAAATGATGCTTTTTACTTTTTATATATAACTCTTGAACATGGCGATCTTAATTGATTTCAAATCTTTTTTGGGGAATATTTTACGTATCAATTTTTGTTGGCATTGAATTAACATGCCGCCTTTTTTACAGAGAATGTGTTTTTGTGGGGGGATTTCACTACTTTTTGGAATTTATTCATGAGGAGAATACGTACATGTAGAAGAATAGCTTTTTATTACCACAAAATTAAAGTCTTTTTTACTACTTGGGTATGGCCCGTTTTTACCATCTCCATTTCCTCTTTCGTCATATTATACTACGAGCCAATTAATTATTATTCTCGTGATATTTTGAAAGGGATTTATAAACTAGAGAGCCTTTACATTTTTCACTTTGACTTAGTATTTTGGAGAAATAAAACATGCCGCTTTCGAATTTACAGGCCACCGGATTTTTCTTATATTTTGGTCGTCTATAGAAATCCATCTAGACATTTTACCTTTAACTCTAAGTATACTCTTATAATGACTGTGACGAATTGTTTCATCACATGTAAAGATACCTGTCAATTCGGGAGATAGAAGCATCTAACCTCGAAACCGTTAATTTGTAAATAATGTTCTACCGAATGTATTAATCTCTATATTATCGACTTCTATCGAATGTATTAATCCCTATATTATCGACTTCTATCGAATGTATTAATCCTTATATTATCAATTTCTGCCCTACATAGCTTTACCCAAGTAGCAAAAGATATTTATCAGACATCCACAAGATGTCTATATGTATGTCTAACCAACAAAAATTGATACGTAAAATACTCTCCAAAAAAGATTTGAAATCAATTAAGATCGCCATGTTCAAGAGTTATACAGGGTGTTCGGAAAAAACACCGACACAGAAATAGGGGTGACAGGTTACGTCATTACAAGTATTTTGATATAAGGGACCTATACCCGCAAGCGCCCCCTTCTGGAGATAGAAAAATGTGCCACAGGATTAGTGCAGTGCCCCCAATATAATGCTAAAGTTGATACAGACCTTGTCGAAGCATGTCATGTGGGTAGAATTTGATATTCCTACCGTGGCATTGTACCGCAGAGTTCTAGAGATTTTTAATTCCGGCATATTGGAGGTAAAATGCATGTATACTGTCAGTACGCGAAGACGGTATATTATCGAAACGCTGCACAGCTGTACTACCATAATAATATGCTTTCCCAGATAGAAAAATGTGCCACAGGATTAGTGCAGTGCCCCCAATATACCGCTAAAGTTGATACAGACCTTGTCGAAGCATGTCATGTCGGTAGAACCTGATATTCATACCGTGGCATTGTACCGCAATTCTAGAGAATTCTTTTCTACCTAGGTTGATTTTTGACTGCGAAGAAAAATCAAATTTCCATCAATCCGTCCCGTTCTCGTATGGCGCTGAAAACAAAAAAATTTTAATAAACACTAGGTGCATGTCAACACTGTTGTCATACGGTAAAGCAACGAATGCAATACTTTCCTCAAAATGTCAAATCCATTATCTAGTACCTATAACAGTGATTATATACTCTTCTCTCCGTGTAGCACCGAAAGGATTTCACGCAGGATCCGTCTGAGAGGAGGAAGGAAAGTCAAAGAATGAGAAAAATCACGTGCGTGAAAGATATGCATTTAGTGAAGTTCACTAAACGTATGTCAATTGGTGTCATACAGCGAAGCAATGAACGCAATACTTTCCTCAAAATGTCAAACCTATTATCTAGCGTAATAGTGATTAATGTACTCTTCTCTCCGTGTAGCACCGAAAGAGTTTCACGCAGATATCGAGGGTGAGAAGGATAGGAGGGAAAATGAAATATAATAACATATAATATAAAACAGTTTTTATAGAAAAATTGTTAGATGTGAAACATCGAAATTCTTCTTTGTAGAAAGTATGCGATAGGAAGGATGGACCACGCGTCCGTCGAAAGAACACGTGCGCCAGTGCGCATTTGTATTTATGACTGTGATACTATTAAACAGTACTTACCGATGACAGAGTTAAGAGAGAGTAAACTAAATGCGCTTTTTGAATAAGAGACAACGGTTCTCTCGTACCGTTTAATAGTACCACAGTCATAAATACAAATGCGCACTGGCGCACGTGTTCTTTCGACGGACGCGTGGTCCAGCCTTCCCATCGCATACTTTCTACAAAGAAGAATTTCGATGTTTCACATCTAACAATTTTTCTATAAAAACTGTTTTATATTATATATTATTATACACACACGTATTATTTGTATATACTATTATTTATATCTCTATTTTTGGTTTTCTTTCAATTGTATTCACTTCATTTAACAATGATCAATACTTGTTTCTATTTTATAATGTCACGATCACTCATAATATTGTCACTATCACTCATATTTAACTGCAATACTTGCAAACAATCACACAACAAAACTAAGTATGTAATAGTCCATCTGCACAACACATCACCGGCATTTTTATATTTTTAACCCTTATGTGAATAACCAGTCGGAATGGCGTTGTATTATCAATGTCTATTGAGTCTCGAGCAGGAGTTGGTCTTTACACAGAGAATTGCGAACAGTAAGTGATTGTAAAAGCGGCTAGCGGGGCAGGGGTATGCTTCGACTTTGTTTTTCTATGCATGGTGGGAGAAGGAAATTCTTCGAAACCCCCGAGCTGGAGCATGAAAATTGGCGCCGGGAGAGTACGCAGATTCAGCGCCGTTCGGTTGGTGCAATCCCCGAAGAAGTACACGTGCACCGCAATAGTCGAATTTATTGCGGGTCTGCACTTTGTCCGAGGAGAGCATAAAAGGCAGAGGGTTTCTGTTGCCTCCCGCGAGGCTCCTGAAATCTGAGCACGCGCGCGGTCGAGGCCCTTCGCTTTCGACCCGGCGCCTATCACAGACTGAGTTACTATCTATTTAGCCGGTCAAATAGACTGAAATTTCTGTGGCAGTAAATTTTTATCGTGTATCCACTGCACAATCTAGCTAGATTTATTTTTCTCAACCGAGATTCTAGACTAACTCTCGCTAGATTGTTCTCAATGCTGTGTCCACTTGAGTAAATCTAGCTGAAAACGAAAGAACACGTTCGCCAGTGCGCATTTGTATTTATAATTGTGATAGTATTAAACGGTACAAACCGTTGTGTCTAATTCAAAAAGCGCATTTAGTTTACTCTCTCTTAACTCTGCCATCAGTCGCTGTTCCGTCTCGCGATAAACGGAATTCGACACAACGGTTCGTACCGTTTAATGGTATCACAGTCATAAATACAAATGCGCACTGGCGCACGTATTCTTTCAACGGATGCATGGTCCATCCTTCCTATCGCATACTTTCTACAAAGAAGAATTTCGATGCTTCACATCTAACAATTTTCCTATACAAACGGTATTTAAATGTTATTTTTAAACGTGCTAACCAATGATCAATCAATCCTCATGCTTTCATTAATGAGGGTAAATACTGCTTCGTACACCGATACAGTGAGCATGTGGTGGTTAAGCTAGGGCTCGGCGAACGTTGGGACGCAGTTCAGTGAGGAGACGCAGGGTGACCGTTGCCTCTATATCTATATATAGAATACATATAGATATAGAGGCAATGTTCAACGTTCGCCTGGCCTTAGCGTATTTAGCCACTCCAGCGACGTTTCACGAGCAGCCGGTCTCACCCCCGAAGCGCGGCATAAGATGTTTCACATCAAAAAGAACTTGCCGCGTTTTTTCCCTTCAAAATAAAAAATTCAGACACAGTATTATACTCGATGTTTATGCACTTATGATTTTAAATAAATTCATACACTTATATGATACCACCAGTATACCGAATGTCGTACAAGAAACCGATCAGGCGGGGGCCTTCTGAATTTCTCAGAATTTGACTTCGGCAGTGCAATTTATGAATCACTCTAACACCGTCCAAGCACTACCTACCAATTATTCGGTATAGTGGACAAAATATGAAAACTTAAACGCGCAAGTTCTTTTTTATTAAAATTTTTTAATACATTTTTTTAGTCGAATTTTGTAGTCACTTGATTTACAATAATTTCCCTTTCAAATGATGCCTTTTACTTTTTATATATAACTCTTGAACATGGCGATCTTAATTGATTTCAAATCTTTTTTGGAGAGTATTTTACGTATCAATTTTTGTTGGCACTGAATGAACATGCCGCCTTTTTTTACAGAGAATCTGTTTTTGTGGTAAGATTATACTCGTCAGAGCTGAATTATATATGTGATTTCAGTAATTATTTTAGAAAGACCTGAAAGAATACGAGAGCAGTGAAACATCCTCTCCTAGAGAGAATAAGACTATAAGAAATAGAAACGAATTTTCATCCTTTTAAAATGAAGTACATACATGCACCGGAGAAAGCAGATCCAGCTCGACAAATGAACTATTCCGACTGGTTTTTGTAACGGCAAGTGGACGATCCCTCGTTCGTCAGAAGATTTTGTTCACAGATGAACCGAAATTTTACAACGAAGGATTAGTGAATAATCACAACGCCCACTATTGGTCCGTGAGAAATCCTCACTGGGTAGAAGAAGCCGAAGGCGATGGAGTGGAGGCGATGAACTAAAAATAAAATAAAATTTAGTATATAAATCAAAACTTGTAGTAGGAAGGAAGAGGGCAAGCACCGATGAGAAAAAAATAGAAATAAAGTATTATAGTTACCCCGATATTGTAGTTACTCCGATGTTTTTGTTCTTCTCCCACGACTTGGATTCTTCAATATGTAGAAAGATTAATTCCGCTTAGTCTTCAAAGAGTTCGTCCCGTCCTCATATGCAATGCTGAAAGAAAAGAAGAAGTGACCACAAAGATATGTATTTTTGTGTAGGTTATCAAATTGAGGTTAAATGAAGTAATTCAGAAATTAACTTATCTGATTGCATTTCGACTCCTTTTCTGTTGTCTATGTTCGATGAATGACTACAGAAAAATAGCACGGCTTCTATTTATTAATAACTAGCAGCCCGTCCCGGCTTCGCACGGGTAGATTGTGGATTGATTTTGTCCGTCCACTATTGTTTAAATACATTTTTAATACAAAACTTTTAGTATTTTTCCCGGGCTACGCAATGGTCATATTGGATTTGACCTTGACCATGACCTTCAAGGTTATATCAAGGTCAAATTAATTTTTTTTCACGTTCAAATGTGTCCTTGACCATTTTTTTTCATGTTCCCTTTATTGTCAGCGGAGGTCAAATTTAGGTCAAGTATAGTTCGACTTTTTGAACACCCTGTATAAGATTTACTAACTCAGAAACCTTCGCGGGCATGCGTCCAACCATTTCCCAACTTTTCATCGCAATCGGATGAACGGTTTAGGAAGGCATAATAATCATCAGTACCCGTACTTTTTGAACACCTTTTATAAGATTTACTAACTCAGAAACCTTCGCGGGCATACGTCCAACCATTCCCCAAAGTTTCATCGCAATCGGATGAACGGTTTATGAAGGCATAATAATCATCCGTACCGGTACTTTTTGAACAGAATTTTTAGCAGATATCTGTACTCATAGGTAGGGAGCCACGCTACGCTAAAAAAACACATGTATTTAATTTAAATTGGAAAGTATATTTCTTTTATTAATTTATCTTAAGGCCAGCGGATAGACAATGTTTTTTATTTTTTTATTTGGAGTAAAAACGTGTAAATTTTTCGGTGTGCCAACTCTGGAGCAAGCCACATACAATTGGCCGCGTGAAAAACATGAATTTTCCAAATTTAAGCCAGCAATAGTCAACGATTGACCTTGTGCTTTGTTGATGGTAATAGCAAAAGCAAGACGCAAAGGGAACTGGAGCCGCTTGAATTCGAATGTTAAATCATTGAAAATCATAGGTATGCGTGAATGAGGGCGTCTTCGCCTTTGAATTTGCCAGTGATAATTGTTACTTCGATTAAATTTGGTTTGCACTAAGGGATTTTTCGTGTAACTGATTTGGAATATTATGTCAGATGTAAGAGATTCCAAATGAAGGTCATGGTCAAGGTCAAATACAATATCACCATTGTACAGCAACTAAAGAATCCTAAATCCTACTATCAAAAGGAATTTGTATAGGGCCCATAGCTTTCATGGTACGAAGCCGAACTGTACTTGACCTCAATTTGACCTCCGCTGACCATAAAGGTCATATTTAAAAAATTGTCAAGGACATATTTGAACGTGAAATTTCCCGCTCTTTTCATTTCCGGTATATAAAATAGAGGTTCGGATTTAAAAAAATCAATTTTACCTAGAAGGTCATTGTCAATGCCAGATCCAATATGACCATTGGGTAGCCAGGGGAAAATCCTAAAAGTTTTATATCAAACGTTTTTCTCTAAAATGATTTCCCGCTGAGATAATTAGCTGTGCCTGGACTTTTTGAACACCCTGTATAAGATTTACTAACTCAGAAACCTTCGCGGGCATGCGTCCAACCATTCCCCAACGTTTCATCGCAATCGGATGAACGGTTTAGGAAGGCATAATAATCATCCGTACCGGTACTTTTCGAACATCCTGTATACGATTTACTAACTCAGAAACCTTCGCGGGCATGCGTCCAACCATTCCCCAATGTTTCATCGCAATCGGATGAACGGTTTAGGAAGGCATAATAATCATCCGTACCGCTACTTTTTGAACACCCTGTATACGATTTACTAACTCAGAAACCTTCGCGGGCATGCGTCCAACCATTCCTAAAAGTTTCATCGTAATCGGATGAACGGTTTAGAAAGGCATAATAATCATCAGAACCGGTACTTTTTGAACACCCTATTTAAGATTTACTAATTCAGAAACCTTCCCGGGCATGCGTCCAACCATTCCCCAAAGTTTCATCGCAATCGGATGAACGGTTTAGGAAGGCATTTGATATTACCTTAAAGGTCACGGTCAAGGTTAAATCCAATACGACCACTGGGTAGCCAAGGGAAAATCCTTAAAGTTTTGTATTAAACATTTTTCTCTAAAATGTTTTCCCGCTGAGATAATCGGCCGTACCGGGACTTTTTGAACACCCTGTATAAGATTTACTAACTCAGAAACCATCGCGGGCATGCGTCCAACCATTTCCCAAAATTTCATCGCAATCGGATGAACGGTTTAGGAAGGCATAAGAGACATACATACAGACAGACAGACAGACAGACAAACATTCATTTTTATATATATAGATAAAAACACAACAGCTGTCACATTTTTCGGAGCACCCATCACCTACACTAAAAGTTAGCCGATGTTTTTCAAATTGATTCGTCTCTTCGGTTTGAGTCCGGGCTATCGGGGTTTGAGTCCGCGCTAACGAAATGACCATTAAATTACAGGAATCGTCGGTATCTCCTAAGCGCCGAGCGATATGCAACCCATTTGCTGGCGTGTATAGTGCGACTGACCCTGTATGTATGTTGTTACATATATTGACTCGAGACATTGGAATAGTTTTAAGAAATTCTTTTGCATGCACCGCTGAAATTTCGCCCTTACTCGTAAATAAATGTCCAGCACAACATCGATATTTCACTGCACTTGTGTTCTTCTGGGACTACCTAAAATAATTATAAAAACCCTATATAATTCAGCCCTAACAAGAACAATCTTATCGAGCTGTACCTTATCGAGGAGATCTTTCGACTTAATGATTCCGAAATATTTCTATGATGTTTTCCAACATTCGCGAATTTATCGATAAATATATATTTCTAACATACGGTAATGTTCACGAATATTGTAAAATATTGTAGGAATGTTACAGAAATGTTACTTGCAAAAACGTGCTTTGTGGGGTGTAAATGATGATATTTTTTAATTTCCATAGCTACACTAGAGGCAAAGAAGAGATGAAATAGAAGTGCGAGGTATATGTACACTTCACGTTTAGCAGGTCGGTATATAAATTGGAACTTGTGATAGTATAATACGAAAAAGGAAATATATCCGATAAAGAGAAAAAATAAATAAAGTAGTTACTCCATTATTGTAATCCGATTCCATTGTGTATCCCTTATTTTTCTGCCACGACTTTAATTGCTGATAGCGAAGAAAATTCAAATTTATTGGTTGATCCATCCACTATCAACAATCAAAGTCGTGGCAGAAAAATAAGGGATATAATGGAATTGGATTACGATAATAGAGTAACTACTTTATTTTTCTTTTCTTTATCGATATAAGTTTTTCCTCTTTCGTATTATACAATCACAAGTTTAAATTTATATACCGACCTGTCAAACGTGAAGTGTACATGTACCTCATTTCTCCTTCATCTCTTCTTCGCCTTTAGTGTAACGATGGATTACAAAATATCACCATTTGCACCCCACAAAGCACGTTCTTGCAAGTAACTTTTCTGTAACATTCCTGCGATATTTTACAATATTCGTGAACACTACCGTATGTTAGAAATATATACGTCTCGATAAAAACGTTTCGGAACCATTATGTCGAAAAATCTCCCCGATAAGGTATAGTCCGATAAGATTGTACTTGTTCGGGCTGAATTATATAGGGTTTTTATAATTATTTTTTAGGAAGTTCGAGAAGTATATAGATGCAGCAAAATATCGATGCTCTGGTAGAAAGAGTAAGGAATAACCCTCGAAAGATTATTCAGGCTATGGCAAGAAAGGTTAGAATCAGAGGTTAGCAAGCCTACGGTTCGGAGGATATTAAAGGATATTCATCCATTTAAAGTGACGTACGTCCATGCACTCGAGACAGCAGATCCAGGTCGCCGAATGAACCAAAGCGGCAGGTTCTTGGAACAACAAGACGATGATCCCTCGTTCGAAAGAAACCCCCTCGAGTTCGCATACGATCTGTAACAAATTGTAAGTAACACAAACAATTTAAAATATACTGAACTAACTAAACGTAGAAACTAAGATTATATTAATCTAAGTTAACCAATTCTAATAATGACAGAATTAAGAAAAATGATATATTTCCTCTTTCGTATTATACTACCAATTTATATACCGACCTGTCAAATGCAATGAATGCAACTGGTTCTTGTTGGAACAAGTGGATGATCCCTCGTTGTAAATAAACCTGCTCGTGTTCGCAAACGATCTGTAACAAATTGTTAATTACACAATTATATGCAGCATTTCACTTCTAAAATATACCGAACTTACTCAGCGTAAAAATTAAGAACCAATTTATATACCGACCTGTCAAATGCAATGAATGCAACTAAGCAACTGGTTCTTGTTGGAACAACCAGTAGATGATCCCTCGTTCAAAAAAAACCTCCTCGGGTTTGCATACGATCTGTAACAAATTGTAAATTACATAATCATATGCAGCATTTCACTATTTAAAATATACCGAACTTACTCGAGCGTAGAAATTAAAAAACTATATCTGAGTTAATCAATTCTATTCTAATAATGACAAAATTATTAAAAATGATATATTTCCTCTCTCGTATTATACTACGTTATTCAGCACTTATCTGCCTAATCGGTATCAGTAATTCCTCATTGACCGTCGTTACACCGGAGACGAAGAAGAGATGAAATAGAAGTACGTAGAAGTGAGTAGAATAGGAGGTACGTGTACACTTCAGGTTTGACAGGTCGGTGTGTAAATTGGAACTTGCGGTAATACGAAAGAGGAAATATATCGATAGAGAGAAATAGTGATAAAGTAATTACTTGATTATTATGATCCAATTCCATTTCATCTATTCTGCCACAGCTTGTATTGATGACTGATTGTGAGAAGAAAAACCTTCGATTTTTCCTGTGCTCGCATGACCCTGAAAACAAAAAATAGAACGAACACAAAGATATTGTCCTTCCATTGTGTGAAAGTGAGGTTAAAGCTGTCAGATGGCAATTAAACTTATCTGATGGCAATTCTTCTGAGACCGTCTCCTTTCCTGCTCCTTTCTTGATGCACAGGCAACTAGAGAAGAATACCACTACATCCGCATTCACTCTATATCGATATTCGAAAAAAATACAAACGATTATTAAACTATACGGAGCGTCTGTCACATTCACCACTATTGAGATTCACTACTCCGATTACACTGAATTTTTATTTTTTATTAACAAGCGCGTCCGAGGATCGAAAAAATGCGAGGGAAATCGTTTCGCGAATGGAAATATTTTATTAATTTTGAAAAATAACTAAACATTCAAGGAATATATTCTCTCACACACTCTCACATACATTTTTGATGGCGTATGCGTGTAGCCGCATCTGTGTACACATTTCCAACCATGGCCGAATATCGCCGAAGACAGGCGGAATTTTTGTGAGATTTTGACATATATATGTCGCCCGAAAAATCGGATTCTCGACTTTTGAGGCGCGAGGGGCGCGGCTTCGCGTTGCTAAGGAAAAATCTCTGTTAATATGTAACTTACAACATTTACTCTGGTCTCTATCGATAGAGAATAGTCGATTTATATGGCGTAACTAAGCATAATTTTGGTTATAACCGTATATTTATTGAGAAAATTCGATGTTAAAATTGAGGGGTGAAGGGGGCAGACATTTTTCCTGTAAAGATACACGGGTGCTCGCGGCGATAGCGCTGGCGGCGTCGTTCTGACGACTTGAATGAACATGCCGCGAAACACTACCGTGTCTCTTGATTAATGACATCTATATTTGGTATAAATGTGGTTGAAATCTAGATATAGACAGCTCGTAGATGTCTGACAGATATCCTAAGTTGACAAGAATAGATATTCTGTAGTAAATATAATGATACTCTTAAATAAACTTAATTATAAAGCTCTATATTAGTCTTCTCGGCCTTTAATAAAAAGAGAGAACGAGAAAACCCTCTAAAGCCTTGTAATTCATTTTTTTAAAAATATTATTAATGTTATGTTTTATGACATTATTATATTTACCACAGAATATCGATTCTTGTCAACTTAGGATATCTGTCAGACATCTATGCGCTGTCTATATCTAGATTTCAACCATGTTTATACCACATAAAGGTGGCATTTTCCAGACATATAGACACCTTGTATATGTCTGACAGATATCTTTTGCTACTTGGGTATGGCTCGTTTTCACCATCTCCATTTCCTCTTTCGTATTATACTACGAGCCAATTAATTATAATCACGTTACTTTTGATTTATTCTCGTTATATTTTCAAAGGGATTTATAGGCTAGAGAGCCCTTATATTTTTCACTTTGCCTTAGTATGGAGAAATAAAACATACCGCTTTCGAATTTACAGGCCATCGGATTTTTCTTGTATTTTCGTCGTCTACAGAAATTCATGTAGACATTTTACCTTTAACTCTCTAAGTACAGTATGTCCGATGGCATACTCCAACTTTTGAATTTCCCTGACATTTGGCTGGAAGTAGTTGGGTCGGTCCTCTAGTCATTCATAGTTAGAATTAGTCTTACGAGCCGAGCGAAAAGTGTCAAACGTCTGATCTCCCAGTAGCTGTTAATTCGGGAGATCGAAGCATCTAACCTAGAAATTGTTAATTTATAAATAATAATAATGTGCCAACAGCGTGCTCCGTTTAGCACGTATACTTGTAAGTGTATTCCCGTCGGAGGGATAGTATTACTACAGGACGAATAGGTTACAAGATTTTCATGAAGTCTTTGACGGTCTTCTTGTATGTCCCCTTTCATAAGGTGCAAACAGAGAGAATGTAACTCCTGTCGTATCCCGAAGAAAATGAGTCGATGGAGATCAGACAATGTCGAACTTATCACCGAGCGCCTATCACTCACGGTACTTTCATTGCAATATGCGCTTTTCGTTTTAACTATTACTACTTTAAATAACTTTCACTTCTTTCAAAGTATTTACCTTGTATGAATTGTTTTTCGTAGGAGGAAGCGGTCAATGATTGTGATTAATTGTAGACAAATTATTCCTGCGATGATGTTCCAGTTGCAGCTTACATCGTCCGATTTTTAATATATACTTTATCTCTTTTGGAACACCCATCACCCGAGCATAATCACGATTACGTTAACGTTAGTCGCAGAATAGACCGCGAACTCGGGCACATTATCGGAGTAGTAGTTCGGCAAACCGAACTGCCTTTCAGTTTTAATAGACGAACTTGTCTACGGCGAGCTGCTATTATCGATCGCTGCCTCCTACCAAGAACAGTTCATAAAAGATTATTAGCTTGAAAGAAGTTAGTTATTTAACGCTGGAATGAAACAAGAAGCGCGTATTGCAATTCATGTACCGTGGGTAATAGGCGTTCGGTGACAATCCTGACATTCGCCGATGTCCATCAAGTCATCCTTTTACTGACAGGACACGAGCTAGATCCTCTTCGGTTGCACTTGTACGAGAGTCCATGTTAGAATAGCGTGAATCTTGATGAAAATCTTCTAACCTACTCGTTCTGTAGTAATACTGAAACGTGTGCGGGGAACGGAAAAGGGAAAGGCGCAAAGGGGCCGCGGAAGGAAAGGCGCGAAGGCGCCGCGGTCGGGGAAAAGGCGCGAGGGCACCGCGGTCGAGGGAAAGGCGCAAGGGCGCCACGGAAGGAAGCGGTGGAAAGCGCGAAGGCGCCGCGGTCGGAGAAAGGCGTGAAAACGCCGCGGAAGGAAGCGGTGGAAGGCGCGAAGGCGCCGCGGTCGGGGAAGGCGTGAAAACGCCGCGGAAGGAAAAGGGGAGAAAGAAAAGGGAACCCAAATGCGAATCGAGTCGTCTATTGGAAGAGTCCTAAGAAGGACTGAGGAAGATCCAGGCGTCTCCCTCAACGCCGGAAATGCCCGCTACGCTCAACGCCCGCTCTTATATACCTAACGCGGAGGGGACCGTTATCGGTCCTATTGGCCGGTAACGGTCGAGTGGGGGCGACTTGCGGCAGTCTCCCTGATTGGCGCGACGTGACGTGCTCGACGCTCCGCCGCACCAATCCCCCGCGAGCAGGCCAGTGTCCACTGCGCGCTGCCCGAGAGCGTCAAGCGCTCTCTAAAGACTAACTATGCTAGGGACTTACACTTATAAAAATGACGCACGTCAATACTTAATAATATATCTGGAAGTTGAAGCAACAGTTATTGGCAAACGGACACCGATTTTTAAACACTTAGGGAATCTCATCGAAGAAACCCGATTGATTATTTCGTATCACTTCTACGCATTATTATTTATAAATTACCGATTTCGAGGTTAGACGCTTCGATCTCCCGAATTGACAGCTACTGGGAGATCAGACGTTTGACACTTCTCGTTCGGCTCGTAAGACCGCAGCGCACTCTCCCGAAACCAATTCTATCCAGCAAAATGTCAGGGAAATTCAAAAGTTGGAGTTTGCCATCGGATATATTGTTTACTTTTCCAATAACCCTGACGAATTGTTTCATCACATGTAAAGATACCACTTATGACAGTATATATATATATGTTGTTACATATATTAACTCGAGACGTTGGAATAGTTTTAAGAAATCCTTTTGCACGCACCGCTGAAATTTCGCCCTTACTCGTAAATAAATCTTAAAATAACCACGACTTTTATTGCTGGTAGTAGATGGATCAACCAATAAATTTGATTTTTCTTCACTATCAACGATCAAAGTCGTGGCAGAAAAGTAAGGGATACAATGGAATTAGATTACAATAATGTAGTAACTACTTTATTATTATTTTTCCTCTTTATCGTTATATTTCCTCTTTCGTATTATACTACCAGAAGTTCCAATTTATATACCAACCTATCAAACGTGAAATGTACATGTATCTCACTTCTATTTCATCCCTTCTTCGACTCTGATGTAACGATGGAAATTACAAAATATCCATTTAAAGTGGCACACGTCCATGCACTCGTGACAGCAAATCCAGCTCGCCAAATGAACTAATGCAACTGGTTCTTGGAACAACAAGTGGATGATCCTTCGTTCGAAAGAAACCGCCCTCGGGTTCGCATACGATCTGTAACAAATTGTAAATAACAATCATATGGGGTTTTTATAATTATTTTAGGAAGTCCCAGAAGAAAACAGGTGCAGTAAAATATCGATGCTATGCTAGAAATAATAAGGAATAACCCTCGAATCCTATTCGGTATCAGTGATTCCTCATTGACTGTCGTTACAACGGAGACGAAGAAGAGATGAAATAGAAGTGAGGTACATGTACACTTCAGGTTTGACAGGTCGGTGTGTAAATTGAAACTTGTAATAGTACGAAAGAGGAAATATATCGATAGAGAAAAAATAATGATAAAGTAATTACTTGATTGTTTTGATCCAATTCCATTGCATCTCCTACTTTTCTCCCACGGCTTTGATTGTGACAGAGAAGAAAAGCCATCAATTCGTCTCGTGCTCGCATGGCGCTGAAACAAAAAATAGAATTATCACAAAGTTAATTGTCCTTCCATCGAAAGTGAGGTTAAAGCTGTCAGATGGCAATTAAACTTATCTGATGGTAATTCTTCTGAGATACTGCCGTCTCCTTTCCTGCTCTTTATGCATAGGCAACCAGAGAAACACAGCACTGCATCCGTTCACTATCTCAATTATCGAAAAAAAAAACAAACGATTATTAAACTACGGAGCGTCTGTCACATTCACCACTATTGAGATTCATAACTCCGATTGCACTGAATTTTTACATTTTATTAACAAGCGTGTCCGAGGATTGAAATAAACGCGAGGTTAATCGTTTCGCGAATGGAAATATTTTATTAACTTTGAAAATACCCAAACATTTAAGGAATATATTCTCTCACACACTCACATACATTTGATGGCGTATGCGTGTTGCCGTATCTGTGTACATATTTCCGATCATGGCCGACTATCGCCGAAAATAGGCGGAATTTTTGTGAGATTTTGACATATATATATCGCCCGAGAAATCGGATTCTCGACTTTTAGGCGCAAGGGGCGTGGATTCGCGTTGCTAAGGAAAAGTCTCTATTAATATGTAACTTACAACATTTATTCTGGTCTCTATCAATAGAGAATAGTTCATTTATATGGCGTAACTAAGCATAGTTTTGGTTATAACCGTATATTTATTGAGAAAATTCGATGTAAAAATTGAGGGGTGCAGGGGGCAGACATTTGTGGTGTAAAGAGACATGGGTGCTCGCGGCGACAGCGCTGTCGGCGTCGTTCTGGCGAACTTGAGTGAACATGCCGCGAGACACTATCGTGTCTCTTGATTGGGAACTGTCGAATGGCGATATGACTTCTGGCGGCGAAAAAACAAACTACTTTTAGATTGCAGTTTTGGAGCTTAGCAATGCATTAGAATAGGAGAGTACACATAATAATTTATTTTTTCGCAAAATGACGTCCGAATTCTTAAAACCACCAGTGAAATCGAAAGGTAGACTTCTTTGCTACGTTCCTGGCTGTCTCTCAAAGTCGTTTAAATAAAGACGACGTGTATTTCCATTGTTTTCCAAAGCCGGGCAAACGCTTCGTGTACACTCCAGATGCGTTTGGAAATTTAGAAAAAAAATCGATTTTTTGAAAAGTGGATGATAATATTAAAAAAAAAACAAAATGTGTGGCCGCCACACGCGGAAGAAGTGAAACTTCGATACCAGTTTCCCTGAATTTGATTCCGATGGTATTAATTTCAATTGGCTCTCTATACAAGTCTTCTACAATACTTCTTCGTAGAGCCAATTGAAACTAATACCACCGGAATCAAATTCAGAGAAACTGGTATTGAAGTTTCACTTCTTCCGCGTGTGGCGGCCACAAGTTTTTTTTTTTCTTATTTTCATCCAAGGAACCCATCCTTGAAGTTTGTCGCAATATTAAAGAATCACCCAGTATATTTACTTACTTGGTCTAACAAAATATTTTTTCCGCCATAATCAAGTATACACTTATTAATTGGAAATAACTCTTTTCTCAGTATACGAAGTAACTTTGATCGAACGAACGAAGTATTCATTAAACTGACAAATTTCTAGAAAATCATAAACGGAATCAAGGAATTTTACTTCCAAATTTGACAGTGATAAAACATTAATCGCTGTTTCTCAGAATTTCACATACATTACAAATTCTATTATAGTGCACATTATAGTGCACGCAGTTCGGGTGGTACATTTCGACAAACGAGGACTGCTTATGTTTTCGCACTCCTGCACCTTTCCCGGAAGGCTAATTACCGAACGAATTGTAATGAACCACTTCTCGCAGATACCGCTATATTTCGAATGCATTCGAAATGCATTCAGCTTTGTAAAGGAGAGAAATGACGATTTCAATAGATAACCGAATATTTCGGTAAAGGTTCATTCCGATTCGTCCAGTAATTAACCCTTTCAGGAAAGGTGCGGGACTGCGAACTCATTAGTAGCCTGGATTCGCCGAAATGTACTGCTTCGCTGATGGCGAGATGAACCCTAGTTTGACGAAGTATTTATGATCGCGATGCTATTGGGTTGGAAAATAAGTTCGTAGCGTTTTCTTTTATTTTCTTTCATTTTACAACGATTTGTTTGCTGTCCCGCAAATTTTTTATATTCATTCGAAAGAGCTCTTTCTGATCTACAAAACTGTTATAATTGTTTATTCGAATAACAATTTTTTATTATTTTTCAGGCTTAGAAATTGAATATCCAGGAGGAAAAAAAATCAGAATTTTCGACATCTTTTTTATCAAGGACTCGCCTATAACACCTTCTCCGTATACGGCAGTTTTTTGACCTCGATGAAAAGCAAAGAATAGCAGATGTCGAAACTGCTGATTTTTGCCCCCTGGATATTACATTTCTAAGCCAGAAAAATAATAACAAATTTAATTTTCGAAATAACAATTATAACAGTTTTGTAGAGCAGAAAGAGCTCTTTCGAGTACATAAAAACATATTGCCAAACAACAAAATAGATCGTTGTAAAATAAAAGAAAACATTATTGTGCGACGGAACAGTCTCGGCGACGCGAGTATCGGCCACTTGAGCATGCCGGTCTCTCTCTCTCTCTCTCTCTCGCGGGAGTATAATATATCCCCCCACAAAAACAGATTCTCTGTAAAAAAAGGCGGCATGTTCATTCAGTGCCAACAAAAATTGATACGTAAAATACTCCCCAAAAAAGATTTGAAATCAATTAAGATCGCCATGTTCAAGATTTATGTATAAAAAGTAAAAGGCATCATTTGAAAGGAAAATTATTGTAACTCGTTACTAAAAAATTCGACTAAAAAATTTAGGTATAAACAAATTTTCATAAAAAAAGAACTTGCCGCGTTTAAGTTTTTATATTTTGTCCACTATACCGAATAATTTGCAGTGCTTGGACGGTGCTAGAGTGATTCATAAATTGCACTGCCGAAGTCAAATTCAGAGAAATTCAGAAGGCCCCCGCCTGATCGGTTTCTCGTGCGACGTTCGGTATACTGGTGGTATCATATAAGTGTATGAATTTAATTAAAATCTCTCTCATAAGTGCATAAACATCGAATGTAATTCTCTGCAAATTTTTTATTTTGAAGGAAAAAACGCGGCAAGTTCTTTTTTATGAAAATTTGTTTATACATAAATTTTTTTAGTCGAATTTTTTAGTAACGGGTTACAATAATTTTCCTTTCAAATGATGCCTTTTACTTTTTTACATAAATCTTGAACATGGTGATCTTAATTGATTTCAAATCTTTTTTGGAGAGTATTTTACGTATCAATTTTTGTTGGCACT
The DNA here is from genome assembly GCA_963678675.1 of Xiphydria camelus. Lineage (NCBI taxonomy): Eukaryota > Metazoa > Arthropoda > Insecta > Hymenoptera > Xiphydriidae > Xiphydria > Xiphydria camelus. The sequence continues at coordinate 28,513,791 of OY783193.1, forward strand.
GAATGAACATGCCTTTTTTTTACAGAGAATCTGTTTTTGTGGGGGGATTTCATTACTTTTTGGAATTTATTCATGAGGAGAACACGTACCTACATGTAGGAGAATAGCTTTTCATTACCACCAAATTAAAATCTCACATTTTATACCGATACGAGCTAATTAATTATAACCACGTTACTTTTGACTTATTCTCGTGATATTTTGAAAGGGATTTATAAACTAGAGTGTGCCCTTATATTTTTCACTTTGCTTTAGTATTTTGGAGAAATAAAACATACCGCTTTCGAATTTACAGGCCATCGGATTTTTCTTATATCTTGGTTGTCTTCAGAAATCCATGTAGACATTTTACCTTTAATCCTAACAATACGTATACTCTTCCAATAACCGTGACAAATTGTTTCAACACATGTAAAGATACTACTTATGACAGTATATATGTTGTTACATATTAACTCGAGATGTTGGAATAGTTTTAAGAAATCCTTTTGCATGCACCGCTGAAATTTTGCCCCCTTACTCGTAAATAAATTTCTCAAGTCACTCGCAAAGTTACGTATACGCATCTAAACGAATAGACCAATCAGGATCAAGTATTCCGTTGTGGTGGGGGTCCTGATTGATCTACTCGCTAAGATGCGTATACGTTCCCTGATACGGAATACTTGATCCTGATTGGTCTATTCGCTAAGATGCGTGCACGCAAAGATACGAGCGAGTTCGAGAAAGGGGCCTCTGATCTGGCGGTAGCTGTCAATTAGGTTGGCTGGTGGTCGAGGAAGTAAACTTCGGCGCCACCGAGCTAAACACCCTTTTTGACCGCCTGATTTGAAATATCGATACCTTGCTTTGAAAACCTCGAAGTGCAATTTTTGACAAAAATTGCACTTAAAAAATGTTCAAAGTAAGGTATCGATGGTATCGATATATCAATATGGCAGCCTACTTCATAGTAGGCATTGCAGGAGTAAAGAATGAAAATATAACCTTAATTTATGAATCTATATGTAGTGAAATTGAAATAAAAAATGTAATGTAAAATGGTTTTTTCGTGTGCAGTACCGAGTTGTAAATATAAATCAAGTTTCATGGTTCCTTCTGTAAAAAAATCGAAAGATATTCGTCAAAAGTGGCTCGATTTCTTAAAATATGCACCTCATCATAGAAAAGGATTATGCGAAGTTCATTTTACTTCTGATCAATTAATAACTTTTAGCGGTGATGCAGGTAAAAACGAAAATTATTTAGAACGTGTTCATAAATTGGCTGACAGTACTGTATTCCCATTCCGAAGTATGGGAATGCAGTACTGTCAACCAATTTATGGACATTTCTGATTTAATTAAATATGTATATTTATAGTACATATGGGGATTGTATTTGAATTTTATTTTGTAATTCATTTTTACAATTTTTTTACCAGTCACATTAGTCACATTAGTGCAGCATTAATAATTTATTATAACCGTTTAAATTTGCCCGCGGGTGTTTGGCTCGGTGGCGCAATCTGCTTCAATTTTGCCCAGCCAACCTCATTCGGGAGATCGAAGTCTCTAACCTCGAAATTGTTAATTTGTAAATAATACTGAATAATGTGTAGAAGTGATAAATAACTATTCGGGTTTCTTCGATGAGTTTCCCCAAGTGTTTAAAAATCGGTGTCCATAACTGTGGCTTCAACTTCCAGCGATTAAGTAAGTAATTACTGCAGAACGAGTAGGTTACAAGATTTTCATGAAGTTTTTGACGGTTTTCTTGCATGTCCCCTTTCATAAGGTGCAAACAAAGAGGATGTAACTTCTGTCCTATCCTGAAGAAAATGAGTCGATCGACATCAGATATTGTCGAACTTATCACCGAGCGCCTTTCACCCACGGTATTTTCATTGCAATATGCGCTTTTCATTTAAACTATTCCTGCTTTAAATAACTTTCACTTCTATCAAAGTATTTACCTCTTGTACGAATTGTTGATCGTAGGGGGCAGCAATCAATGATTGTGACTAATCATAGACAAATTATTCCTGCGATGATGTTCCAGTTGCGAAGCATACACTAGCAAGTCAGCTTACAGCATCCGATGTTTAGTATCAACTTTACCTCTTTTGGAATACCCATCACCCGAGCATAATCACGATTATGTTAACGTTAATCGCAGAATAGACCGTGAGCTTGGGCACATTATCGCAGTAGTATTTCGGCACACTTGTCTACGTCGAGTCGCTATTATTGATCGCTGCCTCCTACCACGAACAGTTCATAAAAGGTTATTAGCTTGAAAGAAGTAAAAGTTATTTAACGCTGGAATAGTTGAAACGAGAAGCGCGTATTGCAATTAATGTACCGTGGGTAATAGGCGCTCGGTGACAAGTCTGACATTCTCCAATGTCCATCGAGTCATCTTTTTACGGACAGGACACGAGTTAGATCCATTTCAGTTGCATCTGTACGAGATGACATGTCAGAAAATCATGAGTCTTCATGAAAATCTTCTAACCTACTCGTTCTGCAGTAATACTTAAGTAATAATATCACTGGAAGTTGGAGCAACAGTTATTGGCAAAAATCGGACACCGGTTTTTAAACACTTGGGGGATATCATCGAAGAAACCCGAATGATTATTTCTTACCACTTCTACATATTAGTAATCATTATTTACAAATTAACGATTTCGATCTCCCGAATTGACAGGTACCGGGAGATCAGACTTTTGACACTTTTCGCTCAGCTCGTAAGACCGCAGCGCACTCTCCCGAAGCCAACTCTTAAAGCACCGAGCCAACCACTTCCAGCCAAATGTCAGGGAAATCCAAAATCAGGAGTTTGCCAGAGGACATTCGGTATATGTTGTTACATAGAGAAAAGTTATGATATTTTGTCATTTCCATCGTTACACTAGAGGCGAAGAAGAGATGAAATAGAAGTGAGGTACACGTACACTTCACGTTTGACAGGTCGGTATATAAATTGGAACTTGTGATAGTATAATACAAAAGAGGATTTGTATCGATAAAGAAAAATAATAATAAAGTAGTTACTCCATTATTGTAATCCAATAACATTGTATTACTTATTTTTTTGCCACGACTTTAATTGCTGATAGTGAAGAAAAATCAAATTTATTGGTTGATCCATCCACTATCAACAATCAAAGTCGTGGCAGAAAAATAATGAATACGATGGAATTGGATTACAATAATGGAGTAACTACTTTGTTATTATTTTTTCTTTGTCGATATATTTCCTTTTTCGTATTATACTAACCTCTAATATATATGCCGGAATTAAAAATCTCGAGAACTCTGCGGTACAATGCCACGGTAGGAATATCAAATTCTACCGACATGACATGCTTCGACAAGTTCTGTATCAACTTTAGCATTATATTGGGGGCACTGCACTAATCCTGTGGCACATTTTTCTATCTGGGAAAGCCGTGGTAGAAAAGTAGGAGATACGATAGAATTGGATTACAATAATGAAGTAATTATTTTATTATCTTTTCTTTATCGATATATTCCCCCTTTCGTATTATCAAAAATTCAAATTATATATTATCGGAACGCTGTACAGCTGTACTAACATAATAATATGCTTTCCCAGATAGAAAAATGTGCCACAGGATTAGTGCAGTGCCCCCAATATACCGCTAAAGCTGATACAGACCTTGTCGAAGCATGTCATGTCGGTAGAACCTGATATTCCTACCGTGGCATTGTACCGCAGAGAGTTCTAGAGATTTTTAATTCCGGCATATTGGAGGTAAAAAAAATGCATGTATACTGTCAGTACGGGAAGACGGTATATTATCGGAACGCTGTACAGCTGTACTACCATAATAATATGCTTTCCCAGATAGAAAAATGTGCCACAGGATTAGTGCAGTGCCCCCAATATACCGCTAAAGTTGATACAGACCTTGTCGAAGCATGTCATGTCGGTAGAACCTGATATTCATACCGTGGCATTGTACCGCAATTCTAGAGAATTCTTTTCTACCTAGGTTGATTTTTGACTGCGAAGAAAAATCAAATTTCCATCAATCCTTCCCGTTCTCGTATGGCGCTGAAAACAAAAAATAGAATAACCACAAAGATATTTGTTCTGTATAAGGGATGAAAATGAGGTTAAGACAGTCAGTTAGGAAGTAACTTATCTGATGCCACTTCTTCCGAGATACAGATGTCTCCTTTCCTGCTCTTCATGCACCAGCAACCAGAGAAAAATGACACTGCTTCCGTGCACTATCTTGATTATTTAAAAAAAAATCCAAACGATTTGATAATAGCTAGCTATCAGAGCGTCTGTCACATTCACCACTATTGAGATTCACTACTCCGATTACACTGAATTTGTACTTTTTATTAACAAGCGCGTCCGAGGTTCGAAAAAATGTGAGGGAAATCGTTTCGCGAATGGAAATATTTTATTAATTTTGAAAAACAACTAAACATTCAAGGAATATAATCTCTCACACACTCTCACATATATTTTTGATGGCGTATGCGTGTGGTCGCATCTGTGTACACATTTCCGACCATGGCCAAATACCGCCGAAGACAGGTGGAATTTTTGTGAGACTTTGACATATATATATCGCCCGAGAAATCGGATTCTCGACTTTTGAGGGGCGAGGGGCGCGGCTTCGCGTTGCTAAGGAAAAATCTCTGTTAATATGTAACTTAAGGGGCCCATACACTGTCAAACATGTTTGCGCAACGCAGATTTGCGCAACGCTGCGTTGCGCAACTGCATCATCCATACACTGTCAAATAAGTGTGCGCAACGCTGCGTTGTACAACTGCATCATCCATACACTGTCAAACAAGTTTGCGCAACGCAGCGTTGCTGCATCATCCCTCCAAAATTCCCTATTCTGAATAGTCGTCATTATCACAAGTGAACCTGGATAGGAGGATAGAGGAAAAAGGATAGAGGGTGAACCGGATACTCGTAGAGATAGATCGCTGGTAAGACGTAGGAAGGGAACAGAGGCGTGCGAAAGACTTCGGGAAGACACGCAGATGCGTCGAAGTTCCGTGGTGCGGTCAAGAGACGAACGTACGCGCGTCTCGATGTAGTAATTTATGATAGGACGGATGCGCGTCTCGATAGGGTGACGCGCTTCCTGATGGCTTCATTTATGATAGGTCGACACACTTCTCGTTAGCTTAATTTATGATAGGTTGACCCTGGATGGTAAACAAAGGGTGCTCGTAGGGAAGGCAAAGCGTATTCCCGCGAGTCTATTGAAAATGAGGAAAAGGTCGAGGACCCCGTCCCCCGCCCCGCCCGAGGCGCCGGGGAGCCCGTTGCGCAAAAGATTTCAAACACTTTTGAATTTGGTCAAACATTTGCGCAACGCATCAAAAATCGCCATACACTGTCCAGCAAGTTTGCGCAACGCTGCGTTGCGCAAACTTGCTGGACAGTGTATGGGCCCCTTTTAGACGTCAAACACGTTTAAAGTTTGTCAAACATTTGCGCAACGCATCAAACACCGCCATACATTGTCCAGCAAGTTTGCGCAAACGCTTCGTTGCGCAAACTTGCTGGACAGTGTATGGGCCCCTTTACAACATTTACTCTGGTCTCTATCGATAGAGAATAGTCGATTTATATGGCGTAACTAAACATAGTTTTGGTTATAACCGTATATTTATTGAGGAAATTCGATGTGAAAATTGAGGGATGAATGGGGCAGACATTTTTCCTGTAAAGATACACGGGTGCTCGCGGCGACAGCGCTGGCGGCATCGTTCTGACGACTTGAATGAACATGCCGCGAGACACTACCGTGTCTCTTGATAGCATCACCGACGAAAGTCGCGTCGCATGGTGTGTGTACACTCATCGAGTATCGGATACCTGCGTAGCGTTGTGTGCGAAGGGCCTAAGTGGAATGGGGCAGGGTCGAGATCGGTGTATGAGTAAGGCACGTACGGTAGCGCTGGAGTGTGTGGGTTTCGTTACGGTTTTTGAGGAATTTTCGTTGCATACCACGCTTTTAGTCCCCTCAGCAAAGAAGTTTCACTTCAATAAAATCAGTTACGCCGTATGTCAAAGTGTATTCGCGTCATTTTTCGTGTGCTGATTATATTTCCGTTGCCTATGCATGTACATGCTTAACCTAAATGTTTGCCCCAAAATAGTTATTCTTCAGATGTTCCAGCTTCCAAGAGATTTTAAAACACGCTCCTCTTCAAGGAAGTTCCTATTGCCCGGTTTTGTATTCGCCCACAGGCAAATTTCATTCATGTTCATCATATTTTACGTAAAAACTACTTTTAACCCATTGAAATACATTGAAACTGCACTTTTAAAGCCGCCATATTAATTTTAGCTCCGCCCATAAGACAGTTCCCAATATCCAAGTGCTCAGCGATCGGCTCGATTCTGGTCGGCCTGATCCGGTGGACACCCGGCCTAAAGGGGCCCATACACTGTCCAGCAAGTTTGCGCAACGCAGCGTTTGCTCAAACTTGCTGGACAGTGTATGGCGGTGTTTGATGCATTGCGCAAATGTTTGACAAACTTTAAACGTGTTTGACGTCTAAAAGGGGCCCATACACTGTCCAGCAAGTTTGCGCAACGCTGCGTTGCGCAAACTTGCTGGACAGTGTATGGCGATTTTTGATGCGTTGCGCAAATATTTGACCAAATTCAAAAGTGTTTGAAATCTTTTGCGCAACGGGCGCCCCGGGCGGGGCGGGGGACGAGGTCCTCGACCTTTTCCTCATTTTCAATAGACTCGCGGGAATACCCTTTGCCTTCCCTACGAGCACCCTTTGTTTACCATCCAGGGTCGACCTATCATAAATTAAGCTAACGAGAAGTGTGTCGACCTATCATAAATGAAGCCATCAGGAAGCGCGTCACCCTATCGAAACGCGCATCCGTCCTATCATAAATTACTACATCGAGACGCGCGTACGTTCGTCTCTTGACCGCACCACGGAACTTCGACGCATCTGCGTGTCTTCCCGAAGTCTTTCGCACGTCTCTGTTCCCTTCCTACGTCTTACCAGGGATCTATCTCTACGAGTATCCGGTTCACCCTCTATCCTTTTTCCTCTATCCTCCTATCCAGGTTCACTTGTGATAATGACGACTATTCAGAATAGGGAATTTTGGAGGGATGATGCAGCAACGCTGCGTTGCGCAAACTTGTTTGACAGTGTATGGATGATGCAGTTGTGCAACGCAGCGTTGCGCAAACTTGTTTGACAGTGTATGGATGATGCAGTTGCGCAACGCAGCGTTGCGCAAACCTGCGTTGCGCAAACATGTTTGACAGTGTATGGGCCCCTTAATGAAATACACACTCTCTCTCTGTAGCGCTCTCGACCGTACCCCATTCCACCGCTCATGAGGCGACGCAGTGTCGGATTCCTACCGAGGATGAAAGAAAGAAACCAGTCATCGATGGTCCATATCATGATCCCCGTATGCCCTTTTAGTAATTTCCCTGGAGAGTGTGAAAGAGTTTCTTCCAAACGCATTCTGATAAAGAATATTTTTTGTAGTGAGAACACAGAGTGCATTTACTTAATTCCGAACGGCCATTTCCAACGTAAATGAGCACTGACCATTCTTTCGTGTGTATTATGCATACCCCCCATAAAAACAGATCCTCTGTAAAAAAAGGCGGCATGTTCATTCAGTGCCAACAAAAATTGATACGTAAAATACTCCCCAAAAAAGATTTGAAATCAATTAAGATCGCCATGTTCAAAATTTATATATAAAAAGTAAAAGGCATCATTTGAAAGGAAAATTATTGTAAATCAAGTTACTACAAAATTCGGCTAAAAAATTTATTAAAAAATTTTATGAAAAAGAACTACAATAATTTTCCTTTCAAATGATGCCTTTTACTTTTTATATATAAATTTTGAACATGGCGATCTTAATTGATTTCAACTCTTTTTTGGAGAGTATTTTACGTATCAATTTTCGTTGGCACTGAATGAACATGCCGCCTTTTTTACAGAGGATCTGTTTTTGTGGGGGGATTTCACTACTTTTTGGAATGTATTCATCAGGAGAATATGTATACATGTAGGAGAATAGTTTTTTATTATTAATTATTACTGCAGAACGAGTAGGTTAGAAGATTTTCATGAAGACTCACGATTTTCTGACATATCATCTCGTACAGGTGCCACCGAAGAGGATCTAACTCGTGTCCTGTCCGTAAAAGGATGACTCGATGGACATCGGAGAATGTCAGTCTTGTCAGCGAGCGCCTTTTACCCATATCTTTATATGGGTACTTTCATTGCAATATGCGCTTTTCGTTTCAACTATTCCTGCTTTAAGTAACTTTTACTTCTTTCAAAGTATTTATCTTGTACGAATTGTTGATCGTAGGGGGCAACGATCAATGATTGTGACTAATCATAGATAAATTATTCCTGCGATGATGTTCCAGTTGCAAAGCGTACACTAGCAAGTCAGCTTACAGCATCCGATGTTTAGTATCAACTTACCACTTTTGGAACACCCATCACTCGAGCATAATCACGATTATGTTAACGTTAATTGCTGAATAGACCGCGAGCTCGGGCACATTATCGCAGTAGTACATAGTTCGGCACACCCCGAATTGCCTTTTAGTTTTAATAGACGAACTTGTCTATGATGAGTCTCTATTATCGATCGCTGCCTCCTACCATGAACAGTTCATAAAAGGTTATTACCTTGAAAGAAGTAAAAGTTATTTAACGCTGGAAAATAGTTGAATGAAACGAGAAGCGCATATTGCAATTAATGTACCGTGGGTAATAGGCGCTCGGTGACAAGCCTGACATTCTCCGATGTCCATCGAGTCATCTTTTTACAGACAGGACTCGAGCTAGATCCTCTTCGGTTGCACCTGTACGAGATTCCATGTTAGAATAGGGCGAGTCTTCATGAAAATTTTCTAACCTACTCGTTCTGTAGTAATACTTAATATCTCTGGAAGTTGAAGCAACAGTTATTGGCAAAAACCGGACACCGATTTTTAAACACTTGAGGAATCTCATCGAAGAAACCCGAATGATTATTTCTTATCACTTCTACGCATTATTTATCATTATTTATAAATTAACGATTTCGAGGTTAGATGCTTCGATCTCCCGAATTGACAGCTACTGGAAGATCAGACGTTTGACACTTCTCGCTCGGCTCGTAAGACCGCAGCGCAATCTCCCGAAACCAATTCTAATCCGGCCAAATGTCAGGGAAATTCAAAAGTTGGAGTTTGCCATCGGACATACTGTTTACTCTTCCAATGACCGCGACGAATTATTTCATAGCATGTAAAGATACCACTTATCACAGTATATACAGGGTCAGTCGCACTATACATGCCAGCAAATGGGTTGCATATCGCTCGGCGCTTAGGAGATACCGACGGTTCCTGTAATTTAATGGTAATTTCGTTAGCCCCCGGACTCAAACCCCGATAGCCCGGACTCAAACCAAAGAGAGGTATAAATTTGAAAAACATCGGCTAACTTTTAGTGTAGGTGACGGGTGCTCCGAAAAATGTGACAGCTGTTTGTGTTTTTATTATTAATAAATAGAAACCGTGCTATTTTCTGTAGTCATTAATCGAACATAGACAGCAGAAAAGGAGTCGAAATGCAATCAGATAAGTTAATTTCTGAATTACTTCATTTAACCTCATTTTGATAACCTATAAAGAATACATAACTTTGTGGTCACTTCTTTTTTTCTTTCAGCATTGCATATGAGGACGGGACGAACTCTTTGAAGACTAAACGGAATTAATCTTTTTACATACTGAAGAATCCAAGTCGTGGGAGGAGAACAAAACCATCGGAGTAACTACAATATCGGGGTAACTATAATACTTTATTTCTATTTTTTTTCTCATCGGTGCTTGCCCTCTGCCTTCCTACTACACGTTTTGATTTATATACTAAATTTTATTTTATTTTTAGTTCATCGCCTCCACTCCATCGCCTTCGACTTCTTCTACCCAGTGAGGATTTCTCACGGACCAATAATGGGCGTTGTGATTATTCACTAATCCTTCGTTGTAGAATTTCGATTCATCTGTGAAGAAAATCTTCTGACGAACGAGGGATCGTCCACTTGCCGTAACAAAAACCAGTCGGAATAGTTAATTCGTCGAGCTGGATCTAGCTAATTGTACGCTGAAACATGCCCAAGTCGTATTCAGCCTTGAGAAGATTTATTTTCAATATTGGATCAAAGGTACGGCAATCCAGCAGTCTCATAACCGACAGAAATTACGAAAGTGAGATTTATGTTAAATTATCTTAACAAATATTTAATTAAGAAAATACATCCCATAAAACACGTCTTTAAAAGTAATTTTTCTGATATTCTTGCGATATTTTGCAATATTTTTGAGCACTACCCTATGTTAGAAATATATCTTTTTCGATAAATTCACAAAGTTGCAAAACGTTATAGGAACATTTTGGAATCATTACATTGAAAGATACAGCTCGATAAGACAGCTCGATAAGATTATACTTGTCAGAGCTGAATTATGTATGTGATTTCTGTAATTATTTTAGAAAGACCTGAAAGAATACGAGAGCAGTGGAACATCCTCTCCTAGAGAGAATAAGACTATAAGAAATAGAAAAGAATTTTCATCCTTTTATATAAAATGAAGTACATACATGCACCGGAGAAAGCAGATCCAGCTCGACAAATGAACTATTCCGACAGGTTTTTGGAACGGCAAGTGGACGATCCCTCGTTCGTCAGAAGATTTTGTTCACAGATGAATCGAAATTCTACAACGAAGGATTAGTGAATAATCACAACGCCCACTATTGGTCCGTGAGAAATCCTCACTGGGTGGAAGAAGTCGAAGGCGATGGAGTGGAGGCGATGAACTAAAAATAAAATAAAATTTAGTATATAAATCGAAACTTGTAGTAGGAAGCACCGATGAGAAAAAAATAGAAATAAAGTATTATAGTTACCCCGATATTGTAGTTACTCCGATGTTTTTGTTCTTCTCCCACGACATGGATTCTCCAATATGTAGAAAGATTAATTCCGCTTAATCCTCAAAGAGTTCGTACCGTCCTCATATGCAATGCTGAAAGAAAAAAAGAAGTGACCACAAAGATATGTATTCTTTATAGGTTTTCAAAATGAGGTTAAATGAAGTAATTCAGAAATTAACTTATCTGATTGCATTTCGACTCCTTTTCTGTTGTCTATGTTCGATGAATGACTACAGAAAAATAGCACGGCTTCAATTTATTAATAATAAAAACACAAACAGCTGTCACATTTCTCGGAGCAGCCATCACCTACACTAAAAGTTAGCCGATGTTTTTCAAATTGATACGTCTCTTTGGTTTGAGTCCGGGCTATCGGGGTTTGAGTCCGCGCTAACGAAATTACCATTAAATTACAGGAATCGTCGGTATCTCCTAAGCGCCGAGCGATATGCAGCCCATTTGCTGGCGTGTATAGTGCGACTGACCCTGTATGTGTGTTGTTACATATATTAACTCGAGACGTTGGAATAGTTTTAAGAAATCCTTTTGCACGCACCGCTGAAATTTCGCCCTTACTCGTAAATAAATTTCCAGCACAACATCGATATTTCGCTGCACTTGTGTTCTTCTGGGACTACCTAAAATAATTATAAAAATCCTATATAATTCAGCCCTAACAAGTACAATGTTATCGAGCTGTACCTTATCGAGGAGATCTTTCAACGTAATGATTCCGAAATGCTTCTATGCTGTTTTGCAACATTCGCGAATTTATCGAGAAATATATATTATGAGTAAAGGAATGTTTCTAACATACGGTAATGTTCACGAATATTGTAAAATATCGCAGGAATGTTACAGAAAAATTGCTTGCAAAAACGTGCTTTGCGGGGTGTAAATGATGATATTTTGTAATTTCCATCGTTACACCAAAGGCAAAGAAGAGATGAAATAGAAGTGAGGTACATACATGTACACTTCACATTTGACAGGTCGGTATATAAATTGAAACTTGTGATAGTATAATATGAAAGCAGAAAAACTTATATCGATAAAGAAAAAATAATAATAAAGTAGGTACTCCATTATTGTAATCCAATAACATTGTGTGTATCACTTATTTTTCTGCCATGACTTTAATTGCTGATAGCGAAGAAAAATCAAATTTATTGGTTGATCCATCCACTATCAACAATCAAAGTCGTGGCAGAAAAATAAGGGATATAATGGAATTGGATTACAATAATAGAGTAACTACTTTATTATTTTTTTTTCTTTATCGATATAAGTTTTTCCTCTTTCGTATTATACAATCACAAGTCTCAATTTATATACCGACCTGTCAAACGTGAAGTGTACATGTACGTCACTTCTATTTCATCTCTTCTTCGCCTCTGGTGTAACGATGGATTACAAAATATCATCATTTGCACCCCACAAAGCACGTTCTTGCAAGTAACTTTTCTGTAACATTCCTGCGATATTTTACAATATTCATGAACACTACCGTATGTTAGAAATATATACTTCTCGATAAAAACGTTTCGGAATCATTATGTCGAAAAATCTCCCCGATAAGGTATAGTCCGATAAGATTGTACTTGTTCGGGCTGAATTATATAGGGTTTTTATAATTATTTTAGGAAGTTCCAGAAGAATATAGATGCAGCAAAATATCGATGCTCCGCTAGAAAGAGTAAGGAATAACCCTCGAACGAATATTCGGGCTATGGCAAGAAAGGTTAGAATCAGAGGTTAGCAAGTCTACGGGGGGTTCGAAGGATATTAAAGGATATTCATCCATTTAAAGTGAACCAAAGCAGCAGGTTCTTGGAACAACAAGTGGATGATCCCTTGTTTGAAAGAAACCCCCTCGGGTTCGCATACGATCTGTAACAAATTGTAAATAACACAAACAATTTAAAATATACTGAACTAACTAAACGTAGAAACTAAGATTATATTAATCTAACTTAACCAATTCTAATAATGACAGAATTAACCCTGGAATGCTACCCATATTTTATAATGCATAAAGAGTACCCTGGGGTATAATGTACCCCAAGATAAAATTACCTTATTTTACTGCTAATTTTTTTTATTGTTTTAAATTAACACCAAATCCTTGAAATCCATTACTTTTAATATAAAAATACCAGTTACAGAAAGGAATACTTGATTCATCCACATGTAGGACATATTTTCTTCTGATGCTCTAAACACACAAATTTTTTACATATGGTGCATTTAACCCTCGATTTTCTGTCTTTGGACCTAGCACAGAAGGCACATCTTCCTGTTGATAGCTCGGGTTTGTCAGGTGTTTGAATTTCATCGTTTATTTTTAATACACGACATATAGTTTCCCGGAGCTGACGAGGCAAAGTTGGAATATTGAATCTGCTCATCATATGCGGTCTCACTAAAGCCATGGCAAGATCCTTCAAAAATGATCGTCTGTTCTTGATCGTTTCCTTTTCTCGTGCGGTTGAACCTCTCAAAAGAATCATAGAGTTAATTCCTATAACATCTAGTAAGTTATAGAAAAGGCATAGTGGCCAACGTCTGGTTTTTCTGGAAGTAGAGTATGTGTGACACAATTGGTCCAGAGTATCAACACCTCCTTTAGTCTTATTATAAAATTGTATAATATCTGGTAACTTCTTATTCTATAAAATTAATTTCATTTATAATATTATTATTTTGTGACAGAAATTACCTTAACCTATGCACTATATCTCGTATATATACATATAGCGATTCCGCTACCCTGGGGTTCAAGTGTACCCCAAATAACCCGTACTTGGAATATAAGTAAACAAATATATGCAACCAAGGCGTAATCAAGACTGACTAGTAATCATATGAAACTATTACGATGGACTAATCTGTGGCGCTATCTAACGTGAAGAGGTGGAATGATATTCTTTCTCTGGGGTACAGGTGTACCCCGGGTAGCATTCCAGGGTTAAGAAAAATGATATACTTTCTCTTTCGTATTATACTACCAATTTATATACCGACCTGTCAAATGCAATGAATGCAACTGGTTGTGGTTGGAACAACAAGTGGATGATCCCTCGTTGGAAATAAACCTGCTCGGGTTCGCAAACGATCTGTAACAAATTGTAAATTACACAATTATATGCAGCATTTCACTTCTAAAATATACCGAACTTACTCAGCGTAAAAATTAAGAACCAATTTATATACCGACCTGTCAAATGCAATGAATACAACTAAGCAACTGGTTCTTGTTGGAACAACAAGTAGATGATCCCTCGTTCAAAAAAAAACCTCCTCGGGTTTGCATACGATCTGTAACAAATTGTAAATTACATAATCATATGCAGCATTTCACTATTTAAAATATACCGAACTTACTCGAGCGTAGAAATTAAAAAACTATATCTGAGTTAATCAATTCTATTCTAATAATGATAAAATTATTAAAAATGATATATTTCCTCTCTCGTATTATACTACGTTATTCAGCACTTATCTGCCTAATCGGTATCAGTAATTCCTCATTGACCGTCGTTAAACCGGAGACGAAGAAGAGATGAAATAGAAGTACGTAGAAGTGAGTAGAATAGGAGGTACGTGTACACTTCAGGTTTGACAGGTCGGTGTGTAAATTGGAACTTGTGGTAATACGAAAGAGGAAATATATCGATAGAGAGAAATAGTGATAAAGTAATTACTTGATTATTGTGATCCAATTCCATTTCATCTATTCTGCCACGACTTGTATTGATGACTGATTGTGAGAAGAAAAACCTTCGATTTTTCCCGTGCTCGCATGACCCTGAAAACAAAAAATAGAACGAACACAAAGATATTGTCCTTCCATTGTGTGAAAGTGAGGTTAAAGCTGTCAGATGGCAATTAAACTTATCTGATGGCAATTCTTCTGAGACCGTCTCCTTTCCTGCTCCTTTCTTGATGCACAGGCAACTAGAGAAGAATACCACTGCATCCGCATTCACTCTATCTCGATATTCGAAAAAAATACAAACGATTATTAAACTATACGGAGCGTCTGTCACATTCACCACTATTGAGATTCACTACTCCGATTACACTGAATTTTTACTTTTTATTAACAAGCGCGTCCGAGGATCGAAAAAATGCGAGGGAAATCGTTTCGCGAATGGAAATATTTTATTAATTTTGAAAAACAACTAAACATTCAAGGAATATATTCTCTCACACACTCTCACATACATTTTTGATGGCGTATGCGTGTGGCCGCATCTGTGTACACATTTCCGACCATGGCCGAATATCGCCGAAGATAGGCGGAATTTTTGTGAGATTTTGACATATATATATCGCCCGAGAAATCGGATTCTCGACTTTTGAGGTGCGAGGGGCTTGGCTTCGCGTTGCTAAGGAAAAATCTCTGTTAATATGTAACTTACAACATTTACTCTGGTGTCTATCGATAGAGAATAGTCGATTTATATGGCGTAACTAAGCATAGTTTTGGTTATAACCGTATATTTATTGAGAAAATTCGATGTTAAAATTGAGGGGTGAAGGGGGCAGACATTTTTCCTGTAAAGATACACGGGTGCTCGCGGCGACAGCGCTGGCGGCGTCGTTCTGACGACTTGAATGAACATGCCGCGAGGCACTACCGTGTCTCTTGATGCATATAATTATACTATGGTAAAAACCGGTCAAAAAAGAAATGAACTGTTGTAGGAGTTGGCGGAGTAGGAGGAAGAGGTGGAGGAGGAGGACGATAAGGAGGAGGACATAGATTGTCGTAGAGTTTTTTCCATCGTGGTAATAAAAGCAAACGATATGTAATAATCTGCTGGGCTGCTCGGCTGACTTGCAAAGCACCGATCGACGATCGATAGCATACTAAATCCCGTTAGCGGCCGACATAAATTGTCGTAGAGTGTTTTCCGTCATGGTAATTGTTACATGTGAAGCCGACGATATGTAATAAACCCGGCCAAACGGGTAGACGGGCCTCTGCTCGACTGGCTTTCGCCGCACCGATCGACGATCGATAGCATACTGCACCCCCGATAGCCAGGTGACTTTACAGTGGTGGCACTGTGAGACCACGCAGTGACTTTGAGAAATATCACAGTGATGTCTTGGTGCGTGCCCACTGGGGTACCACTGTGGCATCACGCAGTGTACACAGTGGATAAAGTAGGATTTTGCAAAAAGGGAACGCACGCACTGACTTTACCGAGGTTTTTCACTGTGTGCCCGTGCAGTGCCACCGCCTGCCACCCGCCTAGTGGTGTCGCTTTTTTTCATACCCTACCGGAATTCGAATCTGCGCTCTTTAGGATGATCAAAGTCTAAGCTCGAAATCGTGAATCTTTGAATAAATGGTAAGTAATGTTCAGAAGTGAGAGTTAACAATCATTCGGGTTTTTTCGATGTCCAACCGAATTACACGCCTCATGCCTATTTGTTTCAAAAATTATTTCCGCGCTAGCACCGCGCGTGTCTAGGAAGTAGTTTTACGAAGTGGCGTGAGCGATACCTAAGGTGTCAATTCGGAAGATTATTTATGATTATTTCTCATCACTTCTACAAATTATTCACTACTAATTCAAAACTTTACGATTTTGAGGTTACACGAAACGTTTCGATCTCCCGAATTGACAGCTATTAGAAGAGCAGTCGACACTTTTTGTTCTTATGCAGCGCACTCGTCTGAAGCCCACTCTAACTGTACCATAAATACTGCCGAAGTCAAAAATTCAGGTCGCAGCTCACCTGCGCGGTTGGCCATAGGACATGCGGTATATCGCCCGAGAAATCAGATTCTCGACTTTTAGGCGCAAGGGGCGTGTCTTCGCGTTGCTAAGGAAGAATCTCTGTTAATATGTAACTTATAACATTTATTCTGGTCTCTATCAATAGAGAATAGTCAATTTATTTGGCGTAACGAAGCATATTTTTGGTTATAACCGTATATTTATTGAGAAAATTCGATGTAAAAATTGTGGGGTGCAGGGGGCAGACATTTGTGGTGTAAAGAGACACGGGTGCGCTCGCGACATCAGCGCTGTCGTGGCTGATCGCGAAACTACTTGAACGAACATGCCGCGAGACACTGCCGTGTCTCTTGATATACTGGGTGATTTTTTAATATTGCGACAAACTTCAAGGATGGGTTCCTTGGATGAAAATAAGAAAAAAACAACAAAACGTGTGGCCGCCACACGCGGAAGAAGTAAATCTTCGGTACCAGTTTCTCTGAGTTTGATTCCGGTGGTAATAGTTTCAATTGGCTCTATACAAGTCTTTTACAATGCTTCTTCGTAGAGCCAATTGAAACTAATACCACCGGAATCAAATTCAGAGAAACTGGTATCGAAGTTTTACATCTTCCGCGTGTGGCGGCCACACGTTTTGTTTTTTTTTCTTATTTTCATCCAAGGAACCCATCCTTGAAGTTTGTCGCAATATTAAAAAATCACCCAGTATATTTACTTACTTGGTCCAACAAAATATTTTTTCCGCCATAATCAAGTATACACTTATTAATTGCAAATAAACTCTTTTCTCAGTATACGAAGTAACTTTGATCGAACGAAGTATTCACTAAACTGACAAATTTCTAGAAAATCATATTATTTTTTTTAAATATCAATTCCTGGATCAACACTTTTCAATAATTAGTCGTATGTTTTATCAGCATTTTTCAAGTCGTCCTTGAACCATAAACGATCACATACCTACAGAGCACACCGAGCCGAAAGGATTGTTCTTAAATTTTTTAATTATTGTGACGTGGAGAATCGCTCTACGTCACAAAAAGGGTGCACTCGGGCCCCTTTCGAAAAATGCCCGTGAATCGGTTAGCGATAAGGCCGCGCGAAGCGTCGCGAGCGCGATCGTGGCGAGAAGGCGAGCGAGTCGGAGCAGTCAGTTTGGCGATAGCGTTAGTCGAGTGAGCTTCGTGAGTAACGTGAAGAGCGATCAATCAAGAATCCCAAGAACGTGTTGTGGGAAGATAGAGACGAGGAGCCAAGACGAACCTCCACAGAGAGAGAGAGAGAGAGAGACGTAGCGAGACCGAGGGAGAGCGAGAGCCATCCCCGGAGGTCGAGACCGGTGTCGAGAGAGATCCCGGATCTGCAGCCCCGGAGCCGTGAAGGGGCCTATTTCACGGATCCGACATATCGGATTGTCGTAAACGACAAGTCACTCCGATTGGCTGTGACAGAAAGTGGTGGTGGGGGAAATCTGTCGGACCGACGGTATTTTTCGTCGTACGAAAGTTGAGCAGTGTCGAACTTCAAGCGACGGTTTCGTACGACAAAAAATAGGGTCGTGCATGGCCGGGTGATGGCGCGACAGTATGTTACGTTCAACGCCACCGATGGCTATCTGAGAAATATTAACACATCCTGAACAGCGAAGCCGAGAAGCTCCCTTCGACTTGTCTTGTCTTGTTTTAGCTCGTATTGTTTAATGCGTGCGTTTTTTGATTTTTTGTCACACGTATTTGTGAATTCATTTTACGTATTATAATGAGGAGACGGACTGCCAAACTTCACCACTTGGCGGCACCACCATTTCCAGACTGTCGCAGCGACAAACAAAAGTGTCGTCAATCGACCATATTTCATGCATCCGACAAAATACCTGCGACAGACCCCCCACCCGATTTTTGCACAGCCAATTGGCGTGACTTGTCGTATACGATAATCCGACATGTCGGATCCGTGAAATAGGCCCCGAAGCCGGGACGAGCCCCGCCAAGGACGACCACTTTAGCCCCGGTACGCTCCCCTTTTCTTGCGCCCGACCTCCGACTCGCCTTCGCGCCGTATCGCTCCGTTAGCGCCTCCGCGCGAGCGTTTCGCTTCGTAAGCGAATCGAGTGGTGTCCGTCGCGTCGTTCGGCACCACTCTGCCGATTTTCTGTGGCCAGCGACCACGAGCGTCGTTCGGGGACCACCGTTTAGTCCTCGGTCGAATAAACGATTTCTTGTTGTGTTTGAACGCAGTCGACTCTCTTTTTCGCGAGCCCATCCGCGAATCCGTCCTCCCGGGTCCCAGTCCGCGCACCTCGAACCGCCCCTCTACGATTCGCTAGAGGTAGCCGAGCCCGGCGGAGATCGGATCGTTTCCGATCTCCCGGCTTTGATCCGCTCCCGATCTCCTGGAGATCGGTCGTCGTCGGGGAGCCCGTTCGCCTCCCCATCGTGGTGCATCCGTTGCACCTGGCGCCCATCGTTCGTTCGGTAGCCGTGCGTGCGGAATCCGGACCGTCTGATTGTGCGTAGCGGAGGGCACCGAGGGCCCTCGCCGAACGCTACGTCATATTATATAAAATAAAATAAAGTTTATAATTTTTTGTTTCACTATTTTTCTTCTCGTTCCGCGTTATGTTCTGGTAACTAAAGCTTCACCATTAAACAATGCTCGCTCCGATGGACTTGGGTCGAAACGGACCTTCACCGTTCGACCGGGAGCAGAAAGTTCATTTATCCAAAGGGAAAGTGTTACTACTCGCCGTGGTGCCGTTTCGATAGTTGAAATGTGATAGTATCTATGACCTGGCGCATCGGTTTGACTGTACGGGGAGGTCGAGTGCGCGGCGAGAGGATACCTAAACGCTAGATTTATGGTGAGCCCGAACAGTGCGACACTGCGTCGCCTCATAATATAAACAATGACTTTCATCCCCACAAGAAACCCTCTCGAGCAATGCAAACCAGACCCGCTCTGCAGAGTCTAAATAGCGATTGATTTTTCCTTCATTTATTTTTCAATTTCAAGTTAATAATTCTAACAGGTGTGATCAAGATTAGATCTCCTCGGGGTCGTAAATCTCAAAGACACTACTGCGTGACATGACTAGTGACCGAACACGTGGAGAGATGGATTTAAACCGTATCGGTTAGTTTAAATGATTTAACACTGCACTCACAATATTGCTGGTGATATATTGGATTCAAAGAGATCCAGTACTTCCGTGATTTAACCGTGGTTTACAATTAGATACACTGCGAGGTTGTTTTTAGGGAAAGGTGCGAGACTAGGAACGCATTCGCAACCCACGTTCGTCGAAACAAACCGTCCGCCTCGCCGTTGCGACCGATGTACCGATTAGATCTTGATTAGCACGTTACGTAGAAGTTACGTAGAAGAAATGACGTAGAAGTCCCCTTTGCGACGGAATACATATTTTGCGAGGCTGGCTCGAGAGGCCACCGCTCAAGGCAGCCTCAAGACATTTTTGCCTCGGAATATGCAGACAAACGAACGGCGGCAGCTTCACGAGGCAAGGCGATCCAACGCGAGGCATGCCTCGCGTGGCGGCCTCGCGATCCAGCCTCGCAAAGTCGGCACATGGCTTTAGTCTACGCTCGGTCGTGAGCCGTGGAATGGGGCAGGGTGGAGAGCGGTGTAATGGGATAGGGTCGAGATCGCTGTATGAGTGAGGCACGTTCGAGAGTGCTGGAGTTTGTGGGTTTCGTTACGGTTTTTCGTTGCCTCGAGCGCGATTTTAGTACCCTCAGCAAAGAAGTTTCACTTCAAAAGAGAGTATATTTATTCTTTCAATATTCTCCAGATACCTTCATATACTTCAATGACGCCAAAATAAGTGTCTCACTTTTGTAGGTATTATCGGTGTCTCATTTTTGCCTTTTCGGAGAGGAAAATAAAAGACATATATAAACGATAAGAACATAACCCTAGGTGAAAAATTTCACGTTTTTAAAAACTAAAGTACACTTTGGAATGTTCTTTATATCTTCTAAGATCAAATCATTATTTATTATATTTTTCTTTGTATCCTGTGAATAAAAAGTTTCGCAAAATTTCTTATTATTACCCTCAGTCACTCTACCTACAAAAAAATCAGCTTCTGGATGGATACTAGCCATACTTTTCGTAAACCAATCGGTCAGAGCTTTTTATATATCATCATTTCTTTCAACCTAGGTACATGTGCACATACCCACGCGAGCATCGTTTTCTCGCACCTCCAGTCCAACGCGTCGCGTCGATCGTCGATCCCCTCGGGAAGGGCTGCTATTTTCAACTTTATTATCGCACGATCGAACGCGTTCATTGTGTTTCGCTCATAAGATAGTCCGCCCACCATGCATTACTCCCAAACCACCATTTGCGTGCGCGGAGCTACGTACGTGTATACGTACGCTCACGTGCCACGACCTCGATTTATACGAACAGCGAATATACACCAATCCCGCTGTCGCCCGACGTTACGTGGAAACTCTTTCGGTCGTCGAGAACTTTGTTCGACGGCATACCTCCTTCTGGCGATCGATATCGCCACAGGTTGTTCGATTAAATAAGGTTGCGACGACCGCGAGACTCGGCTGAATAACACAGGTTTACAAAAAAAAAGTCCGGACTATTTGACCGGACCATAGTATTCCGAGGTATTTTTGCGCCCTGAATCCGATCCCGAGGTCATCTGAGCCACATCACGTCAGAAAAACGAGATTTCGAAATAAATAAATAAGGAAATGGGACTGCCCTGAGCAGCACCCAGAGCATGACTCCAAGGTTCTAAGGCTATTAGAGTCAGTGTTGAGTCCACTGTCAATATGTCACAGTGAACGGATCGCCGGAATTGGATGCCTTGACAGGGAGATCGTAATCCGCGAGATACAACGATCATGGCAACATTTTATCCACTGGAGTGGTTCTGTGATAGTCCCGGTCGAGATTTAGGACTCCATTCCAATGTTTGGAAGGTATTCAACACCTAAGCAGCTACCCTCCAACTCAACAGGTCGCTTGAGCAATTGTCCCGGGTCCAGTTCCAAAAAATGGTCATTTTAACCTCTAAATGACCTTGAAATCTCGTTTTCCTGACATGATGGGGCTCAGATGACCTCAGGATCAGATTCAGGACGTAAAAATACCTCGGAATACCATGGTCCGGTCAAGTAGTCCGGACTTTTTTTTGTAAACCTGTGTAATTCATCGTACCATCGGACGGCTAATTTCTCCCCCCCGGCCCGGTACGAGGCCCCAACCTCGACAGACCGGCGCGCGTATCCAATCGAGTTAACCCATTTACGATCAGCAGGTGGCTATTTACAATCGAAGTGGCTCGATGTATATTCATCGCGTACCGCTAAATACGACTAATGTCGCTCGATCGTGTATGGTTCGAGTGGAATGCGGATGTCGGAAATCGTGAAGCTTTAACGGTCTGTAAAATTTGTACGGTGGCTTGAATCTATGAGCGTATATGTGGACAACGATCGATCGACTTCAAATATATCGCAGCGTGACTACTTAAGGGGGCACATACACCTAGGTTGGTTTAAAAAGTCGGTTTTTCTTTTTTCACCTTTCCAAAAGTACCTCGGGTAAACCAGCCAGTTATTGGACACTTAAGCATTTTACAAGATTTGAGACCGTGTTAAAAAGATATTTTTCTACCTAGAGAGAGAGAGATATGAGTGGTGGCTTAAAAACTGGGATAAAGTCAAAAAACTTAGTTATTAGACAGAGTGTTCTTATTTTTTAGAAATACTCAATCCAGTAATTGGACAGTCAAGAATCAATAAGCCAGGTACGGTTTTTGATGATATTTATTAACACTAGAACTACCGAATAGTCGCGCTTTATAAGACGGTCGTTTTGGCGGGTGATTATCTCGTTATCCGAGGATTTTTCGTCCACACTGCTAGAACTTTTTTATAGACCGAAGTATGCTCTACAAAAAAGTATTGTACCAATTTTGACAAAAACCTCACGAGTTACGAAATAATTGAGGTTGAATGGAACTCTGAATAAGACCCCGGTCAAATTGACCGGTTGCGGTAGTTCTAGTGTTAAAATAACAACTAGAAATCTTATTTTTATTAATTTAAATCAGACTGTCCAATAACTGCAAGGTGTCCAATAATTGGGTGGTTTACCCTATCTATACAATTCTAAAAATATTTTCTGAAAATTCTGAGATAAGAATATTCACTAACAACTTTTATTTCTTTCAAAGCATTTACCTTGTACGAATTGTTGATCGTAGGGGGCAACGATCAATGATTGTGACTAACCGTAGACAAATCACGGCTGCCAGCGGCACTAGCTTCTCTCTGCAATTAGGTATGAGGTGTGTAATTCGGTTAGGCATCGAAAAAATCCGAATGATCATTTCCTCTCACTTCTAAAAATTACTTACCATGGCTGTGGACGCGATGTGGTTTATTAGTCTTTCAGCGAGCGAAACTCCTCGAAGCTTCTCGCGCGAACGCTGCTGTCAATCACCGGGAGAGGTTATGGAAGATAACCTCGCAGCGATCGTCGCTCGGACGTCGACGAGGAGCGCGGAGAAACTTCCTCGAGGAATAAATTTCCGTCGGGGAGAGTCCACCATGCGGTCGCGAGTGCACGAACGAGGGCCGTGGGAGGAAAATCATTTTTTCTTAGGAGGCGGGATAAAACCGATCCGAGCCCTGAAAACGCTCCTCGGATGCACTCGCGGTGACACATCGCGCCTATCGGTCGCATTTTTGTACGCACTTTCGATCATCGCTGAACAGTCGATCGACGACGGAAGCCGAAATATATCCCACACATTTGATGGCGCTTGTATGTGTTTGATGATCGCATCTGTGTATACATTTCCGACCATTGCCGAAGATAGGCGGAAATTTTGTGACATTTTTACATATATATATCGCCCGAGAAATCGGATTCTCGACTTTGACGGGCAAGGGGAGTGGTTTCGCGTTGCTAAGGACGAATCTCTGTTAATATGTAACTTATCAAATTTATTCTGGTCTCTATCAATAGAGAATAATCAATTTATATGGCGTAACTAAGCATAGTTTTGGTTATAACTATATATTTATTGAGAAAATTCGATGTAAAAATTGAGGGGTGCAGGGGGTAGATATTTGTGGCGTATAGATACACGGGTGCTCGCTTCGACGCCGAGACTAGATGAACGAACATGCCGCGAGACACTGCCGTGTCTCTTGAACTGAACTAATTGGCCCGGCCCGGTGACGGTCCGTTGGCAACGCCCGGTCACGGCCCGGTAAAGTGAGAACAAAAGCATTTGATTCTATTGGACAGATCGTCCGCCGGACGACGGACGATACTCGGCCGTACGCCGGCCCTGGCACGGCCCGGTAATGTGTGTCCCAACCTCTATTCTACTGAATCCAAGAAAATTTCCTCCAACGTCGTAGTTATTATCTGCGTAGCGTTATTCCGAGATGCGTTAGAGATATGGTGTATTTTCGATTCTTTAACTTTCAGGGGAAGTATTACATTTTATTTAGGGCACACTAATCCAGCAGATATGATTGTTCAGAAAGAATTCGATGTTTATTGGGTGACATTAAATATTAACCAATGAGGGTCGAATACTGATTGAGCGATTTTCCACTGTTGAATCAGTGTATTCTATCACTTGAAAAATTTCTATGAACTATTTTCAAAGTACCCAGAATTGAAAAACGCCTCTGAAGTGATTTATGTTTAGGTAAATAAATGATTGTTAAATTGAAGTGTTTTGTTCCTCTAAACAAAACTCGTAAATGTGATCCTAGTTTTGTGAATACCAAGCATATGTGCCTCTTTAAACGAAGGTTGTTGAACGAATCGGAAGGCTGCAGTAAATTACGTATTTTCAATTTTATCGATCGCGCTTAGTAGATAAGCTAGGACAGTTCTACGCCACTTACCCCCACTCCCCAGCCTCGCGACCGGTGACGCCATACCTGCAGGTTAGGCTTGCTCTTGGCAACCTCGCTTTCGACACCCCCACTCTCGCGGCCGGTGACGTCATGCCTACAGATTAGGCTTACCCCGGGCAATCTCGCTTTCGATATGCTTACATAACACGCGTCACCGCAATCATGCTATCTCCGGTTGCACATTGCATCTAGAGGAAACACAGTGACGTCATACTTGCAGATTCGGCCTTGCCCCCGGGCAATCTCGCTTTCGACCGTGATCTCCGGTTGCACATTGTGCAGCGCGCATGCGTCGTGGAAAATGATGTCGGCTTCACGCAATTCCTCGATGATGGATATATTCTCGTCACTCAGTGGATATGGACTGAGCTTTAGAGGCAACGCGAGCTAATTGAAAAGGACAACAGAGGTTTCGCTCCGTAAAATGAGTGACGCTGCACTGAGAGAAATAATAGAGATACATCTTGGGTGTATCATCAGGGATATATCTCGGGTGTATCCTCAGGGATACATCTCGGGTGTATCCTCAGGGATACATCTCGGGTGTATCCTCAGGGATACATCTCGGGTGTATCCTCAGGGATACATCTCGGGTGTGTCCTCAGATATACATCTTGGGTGTATCCTCAGAGATACATGTTGGGTGTATCCTCAGAGATACATTTTAGGCGAATCCTCAGAGATACTTCTGAACTCACACAACATGCAATGTATCCTCAGATACTTCTAAAAATTTTGACTTAAATCCGGGGTGTAACTGAAAGATCAATCTACAATATATAAACGCATTACTTATAGCTCTCGCACTAGTAATGGCCGATCTACAATTCGATGAACAGTCCGCCAGACTACCTGTGGTGAACTTTGATGAGCTCGCGTAACGGAGTGCCGAGAAGAAGAAGCAACACGGCAATTTGCTACTAAATAGCGTGCGGGCAGTGTTTTGCGGGCCATCCAACTGTGGCAAGATGAACGCGTTGCTCACCCTCGTGATGTATCCCAATTGGTTGAAATTCGAGAACGTGTACGTCTATTCGAAATCACTCAATCAGCTCAAGTACATGTTCCTGAAAAAATTGATCGATTCGGTGGACGGTGTCGAGTACCATATCTTCAACGAGCACGAGTAGGTGGTGTCGCCGGAAGAGACACATCCAAATTCGATAATAATCTTCAACGACGTCGCTTGCGAAAAGCAAGACAGCATCAGCGCCTTTTTCAGCATGGGCCGACACAGGGATGTCGACTGCTTCTACCTCTGTCAGACATACACTCGAATTCCCAAACATCTGGTGCGCGATAATGCCAATCTGCTGGTGCTCTTCTGGTAGGATGACACGAATCTCCGGCACGTTTGCGACGATCACGTTAAAGGTCGGGACACACATTACCGGGCCATGCCAGGGCCGGGGCACGGCCGAGTATCGACCGTCGTTTGGCGGATGATCTGTCCAATAGAATCAAATGCTTTTGTTCTCACTTTACCGGGCCATGACCGGGCGTCGCCAACGGACCATCACTGGGCCGGGCCAGTTAGTTCAGTTTTACTTTTTCACGGTGACGGTCCGGCCGCGCTTCTCATATTTCCGTAATTTACGTGTTTTAGTGCAATCAACCTAGCAGTTTCAAAGACAACTGACGACTAATGGATATGTGTGGTTCCTAGATACACGTGTCGTGCAGGGGTTCTGACCATTTCTTCCTCTTCGGCCGTGTTCGACCCTGGCACGGCCCGGTAATGTATGTCTTATCCTTCAACGTGCGGTGCCAGGGCCGAATGACGGCCGTGTCCCGGCCCTGACACGGCCAGGTTATGTGTGTCCCAACCTTAATGCGGACATGTCTTACGCGAAGTTCAAGGAAATATGCTCCGCTTGCTGGAATGCCGACAAGTACGGATTCGTTGTTATTGACATAGGGGCTCAATGAGGGAAGATACAGAAGGGGTTTCGATTGCTTCATCAACCTGATACAAAACCCAATTGAATCAAGACCCGAAAATGACAGTAGGCTTGATAAGTTAGACCATTTCTCCATATATGAACAAAAAGGCAGATATAGAAACTGCAAATCAGGCCAGACACAAGTATTTTGCAGAAAATGTAATGTAAGACTATGTTTTGAACCTAACAGAAACTGTTTTGCGGACTTTCATTCTATATCTAACAAATAGTGCGCATCATCCTGTACGATCACATAGTGGAATACCGACCGATCAGCGGTGTGGTAAATAGGCTGGTATAGCTCTGAGAATATCAGTTCAATCATGGAAGGTGTGGTCGACGTGCGGGGCTTTAAGATGCCCGACCACCGATTCGTTCCGAAGGAACTTGCCATGCTTCCCCTCAACTCTGAGTCACGGGAAGCCACAACTTTCCTCGTCAAGCCTCCATTTCCTTGGCAGTATCTACCAGCGACTTATCGCTGTTGCAATTCCTGGCTCCAACGTAACTTCCGTGGACTTTCATGGAACTCTGGAGACGTGCCGTATATCATGATCGAAAAAGTATTCAGACCTCATCTACGTGGTGTCTCCATGCTGTACGTGAAGGGTGAGGAGAAGAAAGCCTGTTTGCGGAAGTACACCGAGTGCACCATTATCAATTTGGAGGAACTGGGTTGCCCCTCGCTGAGAAAACTGCACAGCGAGCCAACGTTCAGATGTCATCGTCACTGTTCCGATGCACATTTCTGTGCCGCTGAGAATGTTAAACGCTTGGAAACCTGGCTGAAGCACAAGGACGATCCTCCATCTTTGGAACGTTCCCTGAGGATTTTCTTCCAGATGGAGAGCCTCACATCGATGACCGCCGAAGATATCGCCCAGCTCCCTAAAGAGTTTCTCAGCATCTTTGCCGCCAACACAATTAAAGATGTGTGGAACAGGCTGCCTGCTAAATATACCGAGGACAAGGATATCACCGATTGTCGTCGATGTCGTATACATCACCGAGTGCAGAGAGGCCGAGATGATTACGATGGCCCACGACCCATGATCAAAAATTGTGTTTATTGCCAAGAGGGCTAACTTCTTTTTTGTATAAGTATTTTTACGAATAAACGTAAAAGAAAAGGAATAAAATGTATTTTTTTTCATTCTTTATTTATTCATAAATTCCGTATATTTCATATTTTACTTCATGACAAACTCAAATAAATTGTACTTTCCACCGAAATTCTTCAAGTAGAGCTTGTTTTCATCGCAAGCCTTCACCAGCTTGTTGGACTCCTTGTCATCGCCATCATTATCCTTGAAGCCCTTGTTGATTCGTGATGGGAGGAAGACTGTAAAGCTCTACTGCAGCTCCACCACGATCTTGAGTCCATATTTTGTGGTTACTTTCGTCGCCTTCGTAATCGTGAACTCCTTCCCGATTTCCAGCTCAGCTAACTTTTTCGTCTCCAGATATGATTAAGCTCATGATTAAGAACTATGTTTATTGCTAAGAAGCCTAACTTTTGTTTTAGTATAAATATTTTTATGAATAAAAGTAAAAGAAAAAGAATAAAATGTTGCCTCTGCAATCCCCTACATTCGTAATCCTATACATTTATTCCTTCCACACCGCGAGCGAGGTCTCCGTTAAACCGCGAGCAAGGTCGGGGAGTGGGGGTTCGATCGAGCGCTCCGCGGTGCGAATTCAAATCCCCCACCACGACGCATGCCCGCTGCACAATGTACAACCAGAGATCACGGTCGAAAGCGAGAATGCCCGGGGGCAAGGCCGAATCTGCAAGCATGACGTCACTGTGCTTCCTCTAGGCGCAATGTGCAACCATGATTGCGGTGGCAAGTGTTATGTAAGCATATCGAAAGCGAGATTGCTCGGGGTAAGCCTAACCTGCAGGCATGACGTCTCCGGTCGCGAGAGTGGGGGTGTCGAAAGCGAGATTGCCAAGAGCAAGCCTAACCTGCAGGTATGGCGTCACCGGTCGCGAGGCTGGGGAGTGGGGGTAGGTAGCGTAGAACTGTCCTAGCTTATCTACTGCGCTTACCCCTGTGTAACTCGAATACTCCATTCTTCTACCACTGTTCAATTTCATGGGGATGAATCGATTGCGACCAAAAAAATAATTGCTTCGTTCCTGGAAACTTATTACTTACGCCTCGAATCTAATTAAGTAGACTTGGTCGTCTGGTATTTGAAAATTAATTTACGTTAAAGTAGTACGGTCACTCTCCAAAGTGATCGTTGAGTGTCCGTAAAAAAAGCCATCAAAAGACTATGATTTATAATTGAAAATTCTCTTTGTGAATTATAAAATTTATGACCATAGGAATTAGTCGATTATTTTGGTTATTTTTCACTTATTATTCAAATAACGTGCCTCCTTTGACTAGCATCTTTTTATGTGTGGCAACGCATATTATCAATGGGCTCGTGGCCCAGTAGGGAAATCCACGATACACTCAAACGTTTGAGTGTATCGTGGGGAAAACGAGATTTGAAATGCACGCTTGAACCCACTCCACTTACGCGACGTTGCCGCATCTACTCGACACGCTACTTCCGAACACCGAGAAGCAGAAATTAGTTATACCTAAAGTATCAAACGGTCAATAATTTTCATCAATGGTTGTACATTTTTGTTTTTTTCCCCCGTTTTTTGGAATTTTTTTATATTTTAATCTTGGATCTTACATATAAACCCCGAAAAATATGATTTGCCCATAAGACTGGGTTATTTCCTACTTGGTAATTAATTTTTATCAAACATACTAAACGGTCAATCTACCACAAATTGCACCAGGAGGGTTCTATTGATATTAACTTGCATACAAAATTATTTCATATTTTAATCTTGGAAATCGATTCGTGACCATACTACTTTAAGTCGGCTCAAGTGGGACTAGGTCGAGTTAGACTGGTGTTAGGCGGCGGTCAGGCATGCTGTTATACGCCTCTTGCGTATCTCGAAAGTGCGCCGAAAGCGCCGCGTAGTGGCCAAGATTGGCACAAATGGGTTACACTGTCAACCAATCAGACCTTCCGGCTTGTGCTTATATAGGCAAACCTAAGTGTACATGTGACCACATGTATAGTCGTACACCCCCGTGCCGTGTAACCCAGTACAGCACTTTTAGCTCACCAGGCGAGTAAGGCGGCGCCACCACCGATGCGCACAATGCGTATACGTCGAGTTTGATCACTTTCAGGCGACGTTAGGTCA
The DNA here is from genome assembly GCA_963678675.1 of Xiphydria camelus. Lineage (NCBI taxonomy): Eukaryota > Metazoa > Arthropoda > Insecta > Hymenoptera > Xiphydriidae > Xiphydria > Xiphydria camelus. Next base: position 28,543,656 of record OY783193.1, read on the forward strand.
GGTTAAATTGAGGTTAGCCGGGGTTGAATTAGGTTGCGTCATTGCACTTTGTGGAAGCGGTATCGTCGTTAATTTATTTACCTCTGACAATTTACAGCATCGATTTAGGGTATAATAAAGTGCTAGCAGATAAATCGTTGCATCATAATACAATAATCTTTTCATTCGTATTTCCAATCGTTCGCCCGAGTCGTATAATTTGACCTGCTTACCCCCTAGAACATCTAAAATAATTCTAAGTTCCCCTGAAAACCCTACATTCTATTTTCCAACCTGATTTCCTCCTAGAGGTCCTACTACCTCCTGCTACCATCCTTTTTAGCCTTAATTTCCGCAATCATCTTTTACCTTTTGCAAATACCATCTATATTAAGACTATAACTCCTCTACGATGTAGTGAATGATAATTTTTTCGCTTTATTTAATAAATCTTGAACTTTTTTGTGAAAAATACATAAAACCGTAATTAAAGTAATCAGAAGAGTATTCCCCACTTTCTGCTTTCCTTTTTTGATCACTAATAAAAGAATATTTTATAAGAAGAATGAAAAAATCCATTTAAATTTCACTGAAACCAAACTTTATTTCCAAAACTGTTTTACTACATGAATTACTACATGAAGAACTTAGGCATAGACAAGTAATCAATCATTATTATTTATTAATTTTAATCCACATATATATTTGTCCAAAATTTATTAGAACTATAGAGAATATACAGTATTTCGGTAGGCAAAATTTTGTATTCAATTTATTCCAACTCTTTACCGTTTACCGGTATGCCAACATATACCTCATTGTCTCCAATGTTCATAAAGACACACA